>LOND01001257.1:10371-53965 GCA_014220965.1 Paragonimus kellicotti | reverse complement strand
CAAGTAGTGGTCAAGTGAACAAGAACCTTGGTTCGAATGTTTCCGGATCGTGTCTGAGTCTGATTAGAGCTGAGTGACCCTACGTGAAGTCAAAAACTGTGTTTGCACAGCCACCTATGAGAAATTAATTAACCGGAAAAGTAAACGTAGTCAATAATATCACCCAAAAGACGCACTGAAAGTCACCAAATAACTCATTACGTCGTTTAGCACAACATTCCAAGAGAATGAGGATGGATTCACTTGTGTGAAGTACTTCGTCATTGCCAGCCCCGATAATATGTTGTCCAACATACGTAACGCATAGTATTCCTTTCTTAAAGCATTCTTCAACGACTTTCCGTATACATTTACAAGCAAACTGAGATTCATCCAAGTGAGGGCGGCAATTTGGCTAACCTAATAGGTCGGCTCATCTGCCTGATCAATAACACGCAAACTAACAAATGTTTCACTTTTACGAACAACTTTCTCATAAGGCAAATGGCGCTTTCTCATCCCGTAACGCTGCAGGTCTAACTACTGCGTCTAACAGCGGATGTGTGCAAACATCGAATCTCCCCAGCGCAGAACTAACAGCACACGGACAAAAACCAACTACTGCTGAGGTAGTCTCCCATACACAAACAAACGAATCAAGGCTAGATTGGATAAACCCAAGGCGCATGCACGACATCCGACTCAAGAATCGGCATCAGGTTTTCCCAGCCGAATACAAATTCAAGGGTTTCTATACTTTTGGCTTCTGGGTTCATCGGGTCAACTGTGATTGTACCTGCTGGTCATAATCGAGAACCGTTCCACATACGTAGCGCGCCAACGGTGCTCTTCATTGTAATCCGACGAAAACGTTTGGCGATAATTTTGACAGTGGCCCCTGAATCAAGCCGAAATTATATCGACTGATCGCTAAAGATCAAATTAGCACATACGACTTTTCTCTGCATGACGTTTTAATTTGTACATATTCAACTGACTCCGTCATGGCGGCATCTAATCTGGACGCGCGAAACATCGAGTGAAGTGATTTATTGGACACTTCATACGAGTTTGTCCTTAGGCTCAACGAGCTCCCATATATTGGGCGTGTCTGTCACCACAAAAACCGCAAGGGTTCTGACGTGAATCAATTGTTTTTCTGTAAACAAACTTGGACCATTTCATCATAATAGGATTAGACATCTTCTCAGGGTTCAGAAGTTTCCATTGAAATTCTGTCACCTACTCACTCTCATTTGAATTAACAAGCTGCAGTAGCGAAAGGATTTTTCTTGAAGGAGTCTTGAATGAGTGATTAGCTCTGAAATCCCACTATGATCCGATCCGCAATGAGTGCATCGCACATGTAACCATAAAAATTATACTATTACTTCGTTGCCCTAAGGTCAGTGATATGGGTATCGACCGACTCATGGAGCAAGTGGCTCCGACTAACGAACAGGAAACGTTAATAGGTCTTGTTTGAATTAGCTTGTCGATTCACCATAAGTTTTCGATCCAAGTTTCTAGATCGTGATCAGCTTCATCAAGGAAAAAACGTAACATCAAGCATTCACTGAGCTACGTCTCAGAGATCGTTTCGAAACATTTGCAGCTGGTATTGCGTGGGCCGCTATTCCGGTTGAGTCCACAAAGAGAAATCGCGCCATCTAGTTTTCGCCAGCTCCAAGCGCTCAGCCACTACATTCCCGACTCAACAACTGAAATCGATGCTTGTTAACCACGGACTGTCATCCAGCACGCTTTTCCTCTGAAATCAAAATTAAGACTAAGTTTTGAACAAATCCACTGCAATCGAAAAAAGAGCTGCACTAATAATCAACACTCGAACCGCACGACCATCTTGTTCGCCAAACATCACTGACCGAAATCCTGTTTGACCCCAATGGATGGCGTGTCATTTTGTGACGGATGACCAAGTCGGAGACGTGATTATTCCAATAACCAGTAAAACATCTGAAAGCGGTGATGACAGATGCTCAAAGCCCAAAGTAGATGGAATGCGGACAATATGAGTGACCGAACTAGTTGTCACTCAACGAAATCCGGTCAACAAGCGAGAAACGGCAAGCAAGCATCAGCTAAATGCACAATACCAGCCAGAAGTGTACATGACGTTCAAATGGAAACTTCCCTGCGTAATAAGTAGAATAAAGATTTTTAAATGTGGTTGAATACGTCCAATCTGTCCTCAGTCGTATTGTTCTGTTAACACAATAGCCAGCAGACTCCTAAGCCATTTACATTAATGCAGTTTGTCCCGCCTGAGTCACGTCTAGATCACCCAAACCAGGAGTGGATGTGCAATGGTTTGCCACCTACACTGGATATTACTTGCCTAGGCTTGGAGAACGCCATCGATTGATTACTTTGAGTGTTTCAGCTCTACTTCTAGATGCCAAGACAGCTGCCAGACTGTTACTGGGATGGCCACCGCTTTAACACTCTAGGCAGGGCTTGTTCAACCGATTCGGCCGTTCGGACGACGACGAACAAAACCTGGCAGTCTAGGTGGACCGTCCATGGACCCAGAGACAGACGACCGATTTGTCAGAGGTGTTGTCCGTTTGCGTTATACCTCATACAAAGACATGCACACGCTCACGGCTCACCGCGTACGTGTTAATCAGAGAACATGGATACAAGCGTGTTAGCTTAGTCCACTTTCTGCATTCGGTCGATCTGTGTCCTCTTACTCGGAGCATCTTGAGCTGGAAATGGGATAGTGCCTGAAACGTCGACTTTTTATTCAATGGTATTCGGTTGGTTGAACGTTCCGTGCGTGTCAACTGGTTGCAAAATGGCAGTCGTCGTGCGTGGTCGCGCCAATCGATGCACATCATCAGACGTACGCCATATAGCATAATCATTGCTGAGTATTTCTGGTTTCACTGAGTGGCCTAAGGTTGTGTCTGTGCGAGCCAATAATCAGTTTCAGCTTCGAAAATAGCCAGTTCAACCTGATGAGCGGTTCAAATATGGACAAAACCAGTCACTGTGGTGCGGAAGAGCGAGCACTCACAGATATCAGAGAACAATGAGGACAGCTACAAAAACAAACAGTTTAATGAAATACAAATGGCAGGTGAATAGATTATGTACCGAGGCGTGGATTATGAAGGCAAGCCTAACGTAAATGAAACAAGGTGATAAACGAAATCGAATGTAACACAGCAGTCGTTCGCAATGAATGTTTGCTGCTGTAAAGTAATGGAAAACGCCAGTAGAGAAATAAGTAGAAAGCGACTCAACCTCTGTGTCCATGTTGTTGATAATGAATATCACGGTGAACATAGCTTGTAGCCAAACGGACAGCCGAGTTGCAGGACGATATCCACAAACTAGCCTTCACTGTTATCTACCGTTGGTTGTTTTCACGGCATCAATAACATGATCAAATGACGTTAGCATTAACGTCAATGAAGTCGAGTAATCATCACTTCTATTAAAACTTCCAATCGCAGACTGTGGGAATGACTTGCGAGCCTCAAATCCAGAAGAAAACGATATACAATAGCATCGTTCCGGAAATTCACCTATGTTTACTACACGATTGACCGACTGAACAGACTGTTCAGACGTGGCACCACATCAGGTTCGTATGGACTCTGGATTTGCAAGCTGATAACAAACTACTACCCCGTTCTAGGGCCATGAGCAACAGATGGCAACCCTCCGATACTGGAAGCAAAAAGCGATGTAAAAGTTACAGTAACAAGTTAGCTGTGTGAATGTTTACCAGCATCTATGGTACAACCAACCTATAGACTGAATGAACAGAAATGAGGAAAAAGGTAAAGAGGCACAATGAACATCGATGGCATACAGTAGACTGCAAGACTGCATGATTCAATTCAGAAAGGAGAATGGTAAGTGATCGAGACCAGACAGAAATCAATTATCGAGGGAACCAGCAAACCGTATTTCTCATTCTGTAAATCAAATTCCCTTTGAAGACAATTACTGAATGAGGAGAGTTTTAACAACGAGGGTGGATACGGACCTTAAAACTCCAAAATAATCATCTACGTGCGCTCAAGCGACCAACCAATACATCGTTTTCTGTCATAACATTCCATGATTCGCGTGATCTACAGAGAGGACAGTATTCGGAAGAACAGGAGTTTCTATGAGCGGTAATCAGTTCAGTTGCCGCTGTGATAAACTGTACGGTAAATTTGAAAAAATGGGAGACGACTGGAATTGTACACTTTCAGAACGTGTAATTACGGTATCTTTCATTTCATAGTTAATCTTGTATTATTTCGCTTAATTTGTCTCCAGTACAGAATTAACTGCTATTCATCAGTACGTACACAACTGTAATGCTCACATAGTTTGCCAGCAATTTCGCTCGAGAAAAAAATCAACAACGGTGAAGTGAATTATATTGGACGATCCCACACATTAGCTAGTGCAAAAACAAACAGATATTTCGGGAACGACTCAGAAAAATGTGAACATTCGTTCAATCACTCACTTGAAGTGATCAGTTTGTGTCTTCTGAAATAAGGAAAAGAGAAAACACATCAAGTTTAATGTGGCACTTAAACAAACCATTCATAACCAGAAAGCACAGGGCAAGCAGTGGTTTACGAGAACAAACGTAGAGACCATTTTTGCAACAAACTCGATCAGAAAATCGACAAATTGAGGTAAATTTACATTTAAGCCAAATAAAACGGTAACGGTTTAGTGTGACCGCATGCAAATCAAGAACCAATAACACTTGAGCGGACGATAGAAGAATCCTCAGCTAAATGTAACGCTAGCACACAAACAAAGTAATACACTGGGAAATTCGAAAGAGAATGCTAGTTTGTACAAATAGTCGCGTTTTAATTGTGCTAACAACTCTCTTTGAAACAAAGAGAATGAAGCAGGTACGCGCCAACTGACGCCGTGTGTGCAGATATTGATACAAAATGTGGTTTGGTCAAGATTTCGTATTTCACGGACGTTTGCACGTGTTGATTTGGAGATAATAGAATATAGTATAGTTTATGAAAAGAAAAGCATCGAAAAAATATTACTTGTGATGGACAAGAAGGACCACACAGCAATCTGAGGACGTTTTCTATAAGTTGTGAACTGCGTTTAACATAAACGAATAGACATGAGTCAGATCAGTAGATATTACGGCGAATGGATGGTTATTGACAAACTACGATTAAGCTAATGTAGAGTGAACACTACTCACAACCAATCATGGCATTCGCATTCCCATAGAAATTCCACTCGGGCCCTTTCGAAAGGAAGCACTGTACTCGAGTTTCGTTCTTACTAGAGCCCATCAGTGGTGTATATCTTCAAAATGACCGGAATGAGCTCACTGAAAAATCTATGGGAATGCGAAAGCTGCGATAAATTGTTAGTGAGATTCAAGTAATTTAGCAACAATATCAAAAGACAATTACAGGCGGCGATGGCAGAAATAAAGGAGAATGCAGTGATAGTTAGACCTCAAAATGAAGGGTTATGTGAAGCTTATTGTTCTGTTACATAGCCAGTTGTGTGAGTAGTGGAGTTCCCGCAAAACAGACAATAATTTACGTTAAAGTGCGTAATATTATTTACCAAGATGTAGATTTAGTTTGACTAAGAACGAAGAAGGCATAAACGATTAATACTGGCCTTTACCTGTGTGCAAGTTACGTACAGCGAAGTGGAGATTCGGCAAATGGCCAAGGTTTTCGAGACCAAATCGAATCGGACATCATCGATGGCAGACATTCAATGCAGTATGACCATATAAAGCGGTAAAAGTGCCACAATACATAAGAAAAATGGAACTGTACAAGGTGAAGCAGAAAGATGTAAAGGAAGAAGAAAATGCACGGATGCATATTGACATACGCAACACAGGCGCCACCGACTCGAATTCTTCGCCATATTAGATAGTGGCCTCAACCAAAGGTGTTCACTGTATCTTGGATACCAGCCAGAAAGCCGGGAGGGCTCGACTGAAACAAGTTTCAGTGTCCGTACTTTCACACTCCAAACCCAAGTAGTGCGCATGCGACCACACGACTCGCTTTCCACCTAACTCACTACATGCAAACACATAAGGGACAGGACACCAATGAGATGGCGGTTGTAACATGTGGCTAAGCCAAAAATGACTGTGAGACGAAATTATTGCGCTTAACGGTCGACAGAGTCTATATGTCCCGAAGACACGTCGACGAACTCCGTCACCGGTGACGTGTTTCTACTACACGACTTCGATGCCTGGGACATGCCGACGGTCAAAAACAGACCTCGTAGACATGCTTCAGATGTATGGACCAGGTTTCGCCGTCGTAAAGTGGCGTTGCACACTCGGCATTTCACAGAAAGAATGGGGCTATGCTGGCACTCCAGATAGTGTAATTTGGCAAACGCCATACGGACTATAGCTGTATGATTTGTGATCTCACCTGACATTCAACCAGATCTGATGCAACTGACAAGATAAGCGTACTCCTCGATTATCCGTAACGACTCCTGTAAATCTTACAACAGTGCCCTGCATTTAGCAAGTGCAAAAGCCATACCAAACTGACGGGCTCAAGCCTCTAATCTGGATTTCCTAAGAACTTTCACAGTTTACAGCAGTCATCAGCATATTCGGTCTCAAAGTCCAGTGCCTGAAAGGAATTCTATCCCATCATATTTGCTCTCCGTCGAGGGACATTTTGGGATCTCGTCTACTGTGAAGTTGTATAGGAAAGGCCGAACGATGTTGTCCACTTGAGATACGAAAGGTCGGTTATACCCAGCCTTAAGCACTAACCTGGCCTGAAGCCTGCTAGTAAACTGGTTTCAGGATGTCAATGATCTCTTCGATCACATTATTCCTTGGCAGACGGTCCCAGAGTGCAGCCTCATCAACTACACCAAGGACTCTGTAACAACGGTAGGACCCTGACATTATCTTTATTGCCACAAGTAGGGCGTTAGAAACTGTTGACCACTTCGCGTATCTCGGCAGTGTCTTATCAGTTTGTGTTATTTCTGAGGATGCGTTTATGAAGACAGCGAAGGCATGTGGCGCACTCGTTAAGCATCGTCACTTCAGGCGTGGCAAAGACGTACGGTTGCGGAGTAAACGAATGATTTGCAATAGGTGCGTACGCTCAGTTTTGCTATAGAGATCGGATACCTGGCCCAACTGTGGGAAAGATATACAAAAGCTCCAAGTACTTGACCAGTGTTGTCTCCATCAGTCAGCTTGTATCCTATGGGCTGATGGCTCGAGCAATGCGACAGTTTGACGGTGCACATCTGATAAGTGTACCGTTTTGTAAACGATAACCAATTTAATGAAAATGCAGTCTACGCTAGTTGAGTCACTCACTCCGCATTCCGACGGAGAGCCTGCTGTACCACACGTTGTTCAACGTAGCCGCCGACCGCCGGAAGAAACTGCAAAAGCAGCCAGGCGATGCCAAGACTACGGGCTGCGAAAGTAATGACCGTCCCACTGAACAGGTTTGGCAGGCGCGGCTTATAAAAGTGGGGAGTTTGTAATAATCCACACCGCTGGGCGGAAACGCTCCCGGACATGGCAACGTCGAAGTGACGAGCCTGTATCTCTGAGGTTGTTGGCTTTCCTTTTTCATGAATGTCCGTTGTGAAACACAACACAAACATACATATTCTAGTATATACAACTAATATCATGCATATCTAGTGCAGACCGGCTGCAGCATGAACCATGTATGCCTCAAAGCTGCTGATGGTAATGACAAATACATATTCTATTGTCTAGCCTTCTTTTGGACGAACGTTCTACATTCATGCATGAGAGCAGAAGTTGTTAGTGAAGAAGAAATCTGCCGGTAGATCTGTCCATGGATGGGAAGGTTGATTAGCTAAGGTTAGCGCTGTTTTCGGACGTCTTGAAAGATGTCTGGATGGAATGCAAATTGAAGATAGGATGTTAACCACTTGCCCATAAAGCCATCATACTGTCCACGCTGTTTATTAGCAGTGAAGCTTGAGTAATACTAACAAAACGTGGAGTACCTAGACAGCTTTCATTTTGTATATCAAGGTGCATCGTGGAAGTTCGGTGGTCGGACATGGTTCCGAACATTGAAATACCCCATCGAGAAGGCATGTGAGAAAACGAACCTATACTGATGTTTAATCACGCTCATTGACTACAATACGTACATGGAATAGCTGAAAAGCCGATTGTGAATAACTGCTGTATGTGCTGTTAAAAGGAGGAAGACGAAACATTAATCGTCAGAACAAGTGACAACAGGATGTTAGTCAAATGAGGCCATTGCGTGATAATATAGACCATGGATTATGAGACGATGCAATCACAAGCCGAACCATCCAGAGGGACGCAAATACAACCAAACGTCCGAAAGATCAGCAAGTGACAGCACGATCGTGAATTCAAACGCATGTTATATAAAGAAACCAAGGAGGCCGTAGGCCGCTGTGACGTGACAGCGTCTCAGTGTGATGAGGACGGCTGCAAATACGTTGTCGCTCGGACTGACTGGCATATCATCAATGCGCACACAGTGAACCGTCAACGAAGAAACACCCAGTGCGTTAGGTAAGAATAGGTAACCCCGACTGTGTATTGATCAGTTGTATAAACAGGCCCTCATCGTTTGGAAAATTCGAACTTTTCTTTCATCAGCGTGGATCAAGTGGCTATCCATAGTTTATCTCTTACGCCTTCATGATGTAATATATCCTGAAGACTATCAGGTTTTTACAATCAAAACTTAATCCTGTTAGAATTTCTTTATCAACTGGTCAACTAATCAGATTACACAGTGTGTGACGATTTGGCCACGTACTCCGCATGCCAGCCGGGCGTTCCCCCCGGTGGACATTCCTAACTGAGACCACTAGCGGATGGATAAAACCGTAGGATGGGACTTTCTCACGAAATACGAAGGCTCTGATTGCTCCGTTGAGAAGAGTGGGCAGGTTTCGCCTGTCCGGTCGAGGTTCTCGTGATCACTCAAATAGCTGGTTGGAAACGGTTTTGGAAAAGGCAACATACTGCAGTTAGTGGAGTGCCATTCCTGCCAGTTTTGGCTCATCAACTAGACCTCGTCTCATTCGCTTTTATTCTCTAAGGTAATTTTATTCTTATAGATTATTCCAAGTCACTGTTGCGATGAGCGGCGGCTCCAGCCACAGTATAGTCTGGTCGGATTCATTACGTACAACATGCTCCAGCTACTTTTATGGGGCTCACCGCGAAATACTCGTAAACATGCATTTTTACAAAAAAAACGAACCTTACATGTGAACAATCAAAAACATGCAATAAAAGTCGGCGATATTCGTGAGTCGCAAAATGTGCAACCTAACAGGTACGGTTTCCGTTATATCAATGTTTAAAAGAGGGTTGATAACACGTTCCAAACACGATCGGAGAGCGACCATAACACAGTCTATCATGCTAGACGCAGTCACTGAAGGAGAAACACAATTCAACACACGTTAAGCAACATCATTTTAACTGACGTACATTTTTACTCCAAGGTCAAAATCGACCAACCGATTGTGGTACGCAGCCAAATTAGCAAGCATCTACGACAACAGAAGAGGATGAGAAAGGTTGCTGCACATAACCGGTTCCAGTGATCACCTGCAAGGTGATCTAGCGGATGTGTTTAGACTATCATTCTGCTACTTATTCGCGGGTCGTGGGTTCGATTTCTTGGATGCAAATATGCAGGGCAGGGCGCGCCAGTGATTTACGTTTTGATTCTACCAAACGTGATCTCTTGCTTTTCATTTCAGCGCCTCTGTTCATCACTGTAAATTAACTCGCAGATCTGTGACACTACATGTGCTAACCCTGGCAAGAAACCGTTTAAACGGTCGATCGTTTAGCCTGCTGACAGTAGTCACATCATACTGAAAGGACACTTGTAATGGTTTCGACTATCTCTGAAAAAGGTTCGATTCCTTCTGATGTCAGAACGTGAGCACGAAGGGCAGCTTCCGGATTGCGACCTTTTCAGGTTTTAGCTGAAACGACGTTGTAGTAATACATGAAAATTTCTGTCATGTCCTTTTTGTGGAAATCGCAGGCTGGAACACCGTCTGCAATACTCAAGTTCTCCTGAATCACCCAACGTCTACAATAGTCGTTTAGTGGGAAATTACACTTCATACTTTAAATCCTGAAGGAAGATATATTCAGCGAGATCGTCTAAAAGATGCTCTCAAAAGTGTTAGGTAAACTGAACGTTTTCCCACTACAACGTACGAGAATGTTGAAGTACGTTAGGTACTCTGCTTTTGAAAATTCTGATAGTGAAACAGCTTAGCGGCAGGAAAACGTAACACTCCCTTCAGCGTAGCACTCAGCTTTTGAGTCGACAACATACATGAAATTCCGCGTTTTTCCTAGCAAGGACTGTTACGTGGCTAATCTAATATTTCGGTTCATCGACTTCGGTAACAACAAACACAATCACTAAACGATTTAATATTTCAGTAGGCATCTCTCGCCAAACAAACGAAATCTTTCAAAATGTGACAATGCTACATATCTAGCGGATTCAATTACCGGTATATGCGCGCATTGATCAAGTTTCCTCAAGTCACTCTTAAAAACACTCGAGTGATGATTTACAAAAGTACAGACAGTCTCATACGAACAGACGACACAATAAAAGCCAAAATGAACGAAACACCGAAGAAGGGATAGAACTCAATCACTGGATCGGCGTCAGATCTCGTGACAAAAACGAAATCCAACTTAAGTACTGATTTATTATTTGGATTCGTTATTTTAATGTTGACTATTCGTTCCGATTGTGTTCTCAACCCAGTCGCACGAGTGGACCGCTCACGCTTTTCTGAACTACCGTAAAAACAGAGCATTTCGCTAACCGTCGATCGGCAGAACAACTGGAATTTTATCGTCCTGCTGCGTCCAAAATTGCTGAAAACAAAACCTTCTCGTTTTTCAATGGCCTGTGATAACGTCATCAATCTGACTGGATCGAAAGGAGTGCACGAAGTGACTTACATATTTCAGGAGGGTTAGCTACGATGCTTAACAGAATCCCTGTTGCGATCGCACGTCAACTGCAAGGAAGTTGACATAGCCCTTTTGATAACCTTTTTTTGATAACATCATTGCCAGAACTTTATGCTGTGATTGCCTGACTTGACCCCATTACTATTCGTTAATCTATTCACTTTTACATACATCAATAGATCGCAACAACATCCAATTTCGATGTCGATGAAGTCGACGAGTGAGCGCTCGTTGGGAATTTCCAACAGGGTTCTAACTCGAATCAAGGCAGTACGTATGTAGCTGCAGAAATGGCAAGAGTTCGTCATTGTTTTCACCTAGGAAACATAATTCCACTGATTTTCTGAAGTGACTGAGGCGGCTGAAGAACAAAAATCCCCGGTTCGACTCGTTGGAATGACCACAGAAGAAACTAATCAGTATTTCTTATCCACTCTATCGAATCGTGTTCATCTACTTAAGGCTCGAAAAGTAGCGTATCAAGTAATCTAACAACAACGCCTTCGACTGCCTACCCGAATACAGCAAGCTGACGTAATCCCGGTTACAACTCTAGTTGGACAGGCATCACTAAAACTAACCAGCTGGCTTTCTAATCTCCGCTTACTTGCCAGTGCACACTCAATCATTCTCAGTGGTTCTGGAAATGAAAGTGTGGGTTGTTCCCTACAGAAAACCGCCCTTTTCACGACCGGCTTCTTCTCCTATGACACAGCTCCGCGGTTAATGGGGCTGTCACACTTTCACTCAGGCAGTAGTTTAACTGCCTGACTGGTCTTCGAAAGCCGATGAGTTGGGTTTGTCTTGAGCGACCGAACTTCAGCTGGGAGGCCGCGCGATTTTTTAATAGGCCTCGGTGGACCCTTAGATTTGTACACCAGCACAACAATGATTCTGTGTCATCATCAGTGTCAGGGTTGGTCGCGTCAGTAGTAGAAATAACGCGCGTAACAATATCCTTCTAGTTCATCTAGAACTGGCCAAATGGACCACCCAGTCACCTTATTGATGTATACATACACACGCATCACACCTCTAAACATTCCCGCGAGAAATCGGGAGACCATGGCACAAACGTCTATCTCCCGTGCCACATCTAATCAGTGGGGTACATCACAACCACAACACTGGTCAATTATCCAAACATCCTTGAGCAATGTTCACCTGACAGGTATTTTGAGTAGTAATCAGAGCTAACACTAATCCATGTTTGCACTCTGTGAACATCACTCATCTTCATTCGATCACACCGAACCAAACAGAACGAGTGGGCATTGACGGCACCATACCGACTGAGCGATGGTTCATCTGTATATTTCGGTACACCAGTGTGTCGAGGTCGGCAAAGTTTACTTCCAGCCAGAACAGCGAAAGATATGATTTCACTATTGACAGAGACTGTAGAGAGCGCTAAGCTGGTGGCTTAGCGGTTGCTTGACATAGGCAGCAATTCCAGTGACGCCAATTTGACATCCGTTCGAGGCTAGCATACATGGAGCACCCGGTCGGTCCCCGGGTGACAGAAGTGAAAGTGTCTGGCAATGCGCAAGCAAAACTCCTGAGGGACTATTGTAATGAGATTGAACTGGAGTGGTTTCTTGATTGGAGAAGGTTCAGTCAATCAGTGTTCGCGCACAAGCTGCTACAGACGGAATTATGGTCAAACTGGCGCCAACCAATCATAGACGGCGATCAGCTGCTGTTGAATGCGTATCTGTTTCAAACAACCGAGTTGCTAGATGCAAGGTCGTGGAACAACACAGCAACAAACTGGCCAATCAAAACGCGAGAACGCCTGTCGCTTAATAGCAATCGTAAATACTGTTGGTTTTCTATTAAAAAAAAGTGCTGTTTTTTCTTCTTCAATGGACTGAGAATACTCAGTGCCGCTCAGATTCCTCTCGATTGGGAAGCTCAGCACGCGACAACTACCACCTCGCTTGCAAACATGACACAAGAGTTCACAACTGAAAGCAATTCTTGGTAATAGAAGTATTGTCGTAGGTCATCATCCAGTATCTCCTGAGACCACCTTGCGTGCACAAATGTCATCATTTGCCAGAAAGTTTTGTCGTGTTTCGTTGCTTCCTAGACCAGTTAGGCTGTCACGGGTAATGCACAAGATGATAGCCGAGGGCATGCGACTACCTAAGACTCTCAGGAAACTAAGTAAGCGCGATAGGGCGTATGGTTGATCAAAGTTGTCGGTTGGTAGCTATCTGAGTTCAAAACTGTACGTGAGTATTGCTATCCTTTTTTATTATAAACAATTAGCTTTGTAGAGTGAAATGAGGATATTTTGTCAAAAAATCATTAGCAATGGCTTGTGATCGGTTAACGTAGTCAAACGCCATCCACAGAACAGCGCACGAAATTTTTTTATTGTAAAGATGATAAGCAAAGATTCCTTTTCGAGTTAGCACTAGTTTTTTTTTGGCCGAAGTGAGTAGTCTGTTAATGTGCACGATAGCCTTCACAGAACTGTCCGGCAATATGTGGAAGATCACAGCGTCGATGCAGTAGTTAGAAGCATCTGACGTAATTACCATTTCCAACGACAGATCGAAGTGTATCAACATCGAATTCAAGGGAAGCACCAATTCAACCGGATTAAAGATAAACCGGCGTTCTGAAAACCATTCCCATTTGATATCGTTTGTAAATAAACGAGTAAGGGACACTTTGGTAGTGTAACACGTAGGTAGAAGTGTGCCGTAATGCCTATTCAGTCCAATAACCGAAGAACGTGTAGAAACGTCCGACGGAGATTTGTTTGTGTGTTCGCTTGATCTGGTCGTGGACCGTTCTTGCCAATGATAAACCCAAGTATCCGGAAGTTTATTAGAAAGTTGCACTCATCCGCCCACAAACAAAACACGTACTCCAAGATTCGGGTAAGAACCACACAGTTTTGTGCTAAACGGTCAGGATCGCAATCGATGATATCATCAAGTATTCGGGACGTCCATCAGCATTGTCTGTCACCCTAACGGATGCAGTTACCGTCTTGAAACCGAAAGACAACCGGTCCTACTGTGATTCATGTGTACTTGTTGGCAGTGGAGAGTTCGTCGAAATTCTGTACGATAGTCTACAGAGGATAAGCTTCCGCGTGCGCGAAGCGGGCAGGCATTTCATTAAGGGCAACGGTCATTGATACATTCGGGGGCACCAGTGAAACTCGCAGACAAACCGGTATAGAGTTGCACAGTCATTGGCCTTTCTCACCGACGCGATTGATACGACCTGAACAAAAAAAATGACTGATTGGATTGTGTCTGTCTTTTGGAGCCGGTCCAACTATCTATACTAATCTAAAGAGATCTAGATTGGAACAACCAGTAAGGTACACCACGCTGTTCGTTGACGGATAACCGTAATGACTGTGTAGTCAACTACTCAAGATAATGGCAGAGTGCCACTAGATGCATTTCCGGAAGCCAGTTCCGTGTTCCTCACAAAATTTCCCGAAGGGAAGCGAAGAGTTCATCGAGTTCAGCGGTAGGCTGGACAGCGCAGGTACAACAATGTACGGTAACGAGACATTCAAAACCCTGGGGCATGAGGTTGTTATGTGGTTTAACCATAGAACGTGCGCAGTTACGATATGAGAAGGGGCATCTCACGATAATGGGACTGCACACGAAATGGTTGTCACCTATAACAGTGAGAATGGCAAATCTGTCCGTTATAATGGCACTTTTGCCATGACGTTCAGTGCAATGAATGTAAAAGGCAACTACATACTAAAGCACCATTCCACGACCAGATATGTAGTTCGTTATCGTGATCTTTCTTGTGAAACGGTGTTTGTTATAGCAGCTTTGAGACCCAAACCTGACTCTGGTGAATGGCTTCTTCTCTCTATGCCAGATGATCGTCTATTCACCTTGCACACTAAGCCAATCGGCCAAGGCATTGCCAGAAAGAGCGCTGGGCTTGACAGATGGTCACTTAGCATCCATAGTACTCGGTCTTATCAGTTAAGTATGCGTAAGCCTGAAGATTGAACTGCCAAATATCCGCTTCCTAAGCTCAACGTTGCTTACCCATTGGTGCCAACCGACGCGAACAATTGAACACAGACGGCCCACGTATTTTACCTTGAGTGGACAAGGTTTGCAGTCCTAAAGTGTCTTAGATACGCTGTCCATAAGCTCCAGAGGGATGTAACAGATTGGCGAAAACCACCCTAAACTTGAAGATATGAGCTATTTCAATCCCCATACACCCGCCATTGTTGCTGCATCTTCCCAATTATACAAACCGGTCAACCTCCAAGACTTAATAACCAACACTACACCTGCGTAATCACAGCAGTCTTGCAGTTATACTTTGAGCACGGAAGTTGCTAAGCACATGCCGAAGTATGCGTCATGTCGCAGGACACCGCCTGAAACCGTAGTGCATAAGCCTCCACTTACATGCCTCTCAGTCTTACTTCTTGGGACTACACTGGATGTGGTGTATATGGGTGACACCATATGCGGTGTAACAGAGAACACATGCAGTTACGTGAGTGGAAAAACACTCTTCGAGTTTGGTAATCGCGACAAGTCCGGATACGAACGACATCAACCATGCCAATATAAAATGGCTTCGAAGTTACAAAAAGACGGAGTGGGCATAGCACCTCGGAAAGCTCAATGGTTGTTAACAATCGATGATACTGAATGACACCTTCGGAATGTGAAAAATGTTCGAGGTATGAGATGGACAGGAGCATGCAAGAAAAAAGTATTCGTTTTAAAGAGGCCAGGACGATTTCAGCAGGTGGTCAAATGCAATGCGGAAGTTGAGTGTAAGCGACAAAAGAAGGGAGAGGCGGGAAACGAAAAAAACTCAATTATTCTAAAGTAAACCAGTCCGTCTGATACGGAAACTATATCTCGTTCTTGAGTAATAACTATGATTTCACTTTGGAAAGAAGATGGATTTCAGAAACTTTCAATTGGCATACGACAAGGCGAGATGTGAAGTTGCGATTTCCGCCGCACCTGTTCGTGAAACATGCACTCTACTCCAAAGTAAACTTCTGTCCAGGTCGACTGTATTTTAGAAATACAACATTGAGACGAGCGACTTGAACAAGACAGTGTTTTTTTAGACTTAGGTGCTTTACTAAAAAGTCGCACAATTATGGAAGTTACTACTGAGGCTGTAGGTCATTCGACTCTCGTGTGAGTAACGTCAGTAGTAACCCTGTAAAGAGACAGGTATGTTTATCAGTATACGCCCAAATGAGCACCAATCACCATAATCACTTCTATCGGCCTGTGATAAAAAAGACCGATCCACGGGCGATTCTTTTGGTCCATAAAAAGTGTAGCAAATTTTATCCCATCCCAGATCAAACAAGCAAACTAACAGTCGAAAAACGGTTGTGGTGCACTGACCGATAATCTATGCAAACTCAGATAGTCAGAGATAGCGCGACAATTCACACCACCAGTTGGGAACGAACCAAGATCTGGAAGGGTTGTAAAAACAACATGCTTTCGTCCATATTATTGTTGATCCACACCCAAAAAATTGGAGTGTGCCTAGTTATTCGTAGTCATTGGGACGCACCTGATTGATCAAATCGTGTACGACTATAAAAGCCAATACGAGCTGTAGGTGTGCTTCGGGGCACGTGTGTACGTGTGTGCCGCGAATGGGATCATTTAACTTCTGTAAAAAAAAAAGGGGGGGAGGATGGTTTTCAGCGCTCAGCCCGCATGTCACACATACACAGATAGACCACATAGCCGTTAGTTATAGGTGGCGGGGTTCCATTCAAGACTGTCGTTCTTATTGGAGCACGTACTTGGATTCAGATCATGCGTTGGTACGTTGTCGTTTTGTTCTTACTTTTTCTGGGCAACGGCCCCACCGACAGCAACGATTAGCTGTTGAGAAACTGGCTTTACCATCGGTTAGGCATAATTACCAAACCAGCTTAGAAAGCTGCCTTAGTGGTACTCACTCCGAAGACCCTAATAGCTGCTGGACTCAAATCTCACAGGCCATTCAGAAAGCAGGTACTGTAGCATGCGGTAAAGGGTACATGGTAAACAAACATTGGATTTCAGAGAAATCCCTGGAGTTGTTAGAAGCCAGACGGAAGGTTCCTCCTGGTAGTTCACATAACAAGTCTAGAAGAGATATCCGTAGGAAACTGAAACGTAGTCTAAAGGCTGATCGTGAGGCTTGGTTAGTGGAAAAAGTTAAGGAAATGGAAACCGCTTTTGCCTCAGGGAACACCGGCAAACTCTTTAAGCTGATCCGTGCCACTGGTCCCAGGCGACCGTCTGTCAGTGAAGCTATCAGCGAGGTAGATGGTACACTAGTCTGTAATAAGTCCAGAAGGTTAGAGCGTTGGGCGGAACACTTTGAGGGTCAATTTAGTTGGCCTGCTGCTTCTATTGCGTTGCCGCCACAAACTTGTGATGTAGCACCCTGGTCGGTAGATTTGGAACCACCCACTGAGACTGAGGTTCGCAATTGCCTTTCGGCTCTCAATCGTAATAGGGCTGCTGGCCCAGATGATCTCGTGCCGGCACTTTTCAAAGAAGGTGGCGAGGCGTTAGTAGAGGCATTGACTCAGTTGTTTCAACTTGTGTGGACGACGGAGACCATCCCTCCGTGCTGGGGTCACTCGATAATAGTTCCCATATTTAAGAAAGGAGCCCGAGTTCGGGAGCTCTCGCGAAAACCATAGAGGGAGGTAGTTTCATTTCTAACATCAAATGACTCCGTCCGCCTCACTGCAGTTCGCGGCATGAGTAAACACTAGCGAAAGAGACGGGCAGCGCGGTTTCGCCCTTGAACGGGTTTAGTACTAGCATTCAGCATTTTTTAACCTTCGTTCAAATTCTGGAGGAAGCGTCATGTCGTACGTCGACCAAACGCTTGCCGTATTCCTCGGACTATAAGGGTGCGGTCTCTGACTTCGGTGGACCGGAATCTATCACTTTGAGAATCGCTTCAAATACGTAAGAGTGTGACCGAGACTTAGGTCACTGTGAAAATATCGCCCTTTATCTCTCATTACTTTCAGCTCACGTTAGGGGTTTTACGGCGAAGTACTGTGACAGTTCTTTCATAACACCAGGAGCGGCGTACGTCAAGGCTGTCCCCTTTCGCCATTTTTGTTCAATTTCGTCATAGACGAAATAATGGAGGACTGTCTGCGGCACTCAAATGATGCCGGCGTGGACCTCCTACCTGGTGAAAGACTGACTGATCTTGATTATGCTGACGATAAGGTATTGCTGTTTGGCAACTTTCAAACGGCACAAACAACACTGGACGCTATTTCGCGTTCTGCTAAGTACTTCGGAATGCGCTTTGCAGTCTCAAAATGCGAAGTGTTTCCGCAAGATTGTTGTGATCACGTAGATTTAATGTTATTGTAATGAAGTCATGGAGATTGTTTGGACCGGTTTGTATACCTGGGAAGCTGCATCAGCGGTGGCGTCGGAGGTGTAGGAAATGAAATAGAAGCGCGTATTTCCAAGGCTAGGGCGGTGTTCGCTAATCTAAGACGACCTATGGAGACGGACAAAGGAGGTATTTTCCCTAAAGTGCTTAGGCGGTCGTGATATATCAGCAACAGCCTGTAAGGCCTGTATTTAGCTGTTACGGCAGCGAAACGTGGCCGCTTCAATGGTAGAGGACATGAACCGTCTCCAGGAGTTTTGAATCAACGGAGGGGGTCCTCGTTTCAATAGTTCGCTCGTATTCGTGGTGGGCACCGGGTGAGAGCAACGAGGAGGTTAGGAAAGTGGGTGTAGGCAAATGATTGTCACGAGTTCTTCCTTTTTGGTTCAGTCTGTCTATTGGGACGTACATTAGTCATGAAGTTTGTGGTGGCATGTCTTTCTACAGGGATGCCAAGCTAGCCGTATTGCCACACATTGAGCCAGCGGCTGTTTGCGGACTTCTGCGGCTGTGGCGCGCAATGGTGGGCGAGGGTGACAGATGATCGAACGCTGCGTAGACAAATTGAAATCGTTTTACGAAGGGGTTGGGTGCACTCGTAGTGTAGGGTTCGTCTGTCCTGGATGGGCCCTCGCGACTCACTAGGTCGTAGGTGGCTTGAGGACGTTAGGTGACGATGCGGCTAATGACGAGCCAGTGGCGTTAAATGTGGTGTGGTCGTCAGTTGTTTGGCCGAGTTGTCTGTGAAGTGAGTGCACTTAATGATGCGGGGCAGTGAAAGCCGTAAGGAAGCTGTCTTGCTGATGACGCCTTACTTTCACTTACAGCTCGGTTGTTTGTTTGCAAGGTGTAGGCGCCTTGATGTTGTATGTTTGAATATAGACGTAGCTATTTTTTAGTAGTTAGGTCCACTTCCCCTCCCCTCCTCTATTTTCTTCTTTCTTCCTATATAAGTTTTTTTCCCTTTGTTCTTCTTCGTGGTTGTGTGGCAGTCAAGCATCAGTGTGAACCACTGATGTATTGCTGTTTATGATTGATGACATGCACACACGTTGGCAATACAAACAGTCCGGGTACTTTAGCATTCGTTGGCCAGTTCGGCTCACGCTTTCAGCAGAATGTACTTTTGCGTACGTGCAATCGTTCTCCGACACCCATCGCCTAGTTGACTTTGTTGAATACCAGCCATCCGACTTTCTCGCAAACCCATCGCATCTGTCACCGCTCTGTCTGATTTGACATCATGTCACGAATACGGGATCAGTACGAGTTTGTCTTGAAAAAAGAGGTGTTCATTGCGAGATATCGCGAACTTTTGTGCACAGTTGTATCGGTCGATCAGTCCATTACCACCCTGAAATAGTCCAGACCGAAAATAGATGACAAATGTTTCCACAGTGAATGCACGCGGATAAGACCGTGGTCCAAAAAATCAACTCACTTTTCTCAGTTGACCAGGTAGCAGCTCAGACAAGGAGTGAATAACAATCCATTTGTAACTTGGGTGTGACCACGTCAGTGCTTGTTGTAACCTTCCTTCTGATATTAATTAACACGGAAATCTCGATCCCGAAAAATTATCGCAACTGTCCCGTGATCTGCTCCCAAGACAAGCCAAAAGACGCGTGCAAATAGCAAGCTTTGTTCCGTCCCAAGAACGTGTCACATGGCGAATAAGATCAAAGTATTTATAGGGTTGTAGTGACCAGAAGGCACTGCCGAAACATCAAAGAGAACAGTTACTCCCAAAAAAAATAGTTAGGGCCGCTAATGAGCATAGCGGAATAAGAGTCGGACGGGTAGAAAAAAGACTGATCAAAGTCACCGCTCGACCGCCCTGAACAGTTCCGCTAAGTCGGGTTGAGCCCATCGTTATTTTCCTTCTCAGGACAGAGGCGGTTTTTGGACGGAAAAAAATGTGCGCCCTAACAGCGCTGAATTGCACACAATCGGTTCTAAACATGCACTCCTTCGCCTGACCTCTAGGGGCAAAATAAAACAGTATTCCACATTCTGATCTATAAGCCAGCGGTTTCTGGAAGACAAAATACTAAGCCTGAATACAGTGAAACGGTGATTATCGGAAACAGTCGTGGTATTCTTTGTAGATCGGGTTGATGGTTTTAAATAGTGGTATGTTCGCCGAGCTTGGCATTTAGGTTGCAAACGTTTCATCACCAAACGAGGTGACATCATCAGTGCGTAAGTGTTTCAGCGTATAGTTTTGAGCGTGGAGGTTGGTGAAGTGCGATGAATGCCTGCACTTATATACCGAGTGGGTTGACCTTCTGACTCGGATTCAGTCTGATGACTTCCTGTTGCTTTCGAACGTTAACCTGAATTACCATCGGCTGTTTCCGGTTACTTTTGAACATTGGCCTGAAGCCCGATTGGCCACTTCCTACGGCTTTTTAGCTCCTCGCCTCGGGCTTGATTGTCCACTTTCTGTTGTTGTTGAATTTTGACCTGCAATCTGATTGGTTAGTCCTTGTCCTTCGAATTGGTGGGTCACGTCTTCGCATTTAGAATTCGATCCGATTGAATGTTCACTGTCCCCTTTTGACCACCGGTCCGATCGGTTCAAGTTGCCCCGTTCGGGTTTGCCGGAAGTTGAGCTTCACGGCGTTTACATCTCCTCAAGTCCTTGGTTCACATTGGTTCATAGATTTTGTCCAGCTCGATGTGTTTGTTTATTGACCCGGCCTGATGAATACCAAGCCTCGAGAAATTCTCTTGCGTGTCTGGTGTTTGCCTGAGTAAGGACTTCTGCGGTGCTCAAGTTGAAGGTGTGTCCAGTTTCATCCTCGTGGACGGAGATCAAAGAAAATTGATCGTGTCTCTTGATGGCCATTTCGTGTTGATAATTTTTGTCCGATTTGGCCGAAGTAATTATATCCACAGTAATTACATTCGCTTTTGTACATAAAGTTTCTTCTATCGGCGAGTTTGAGTTTTTTTTTCAGTTTTAGTAGTACTCTGTGTAACGTTGCTGTTGGCTTGTGAGCTAGCGTGATGCTGTGCGATCTCAGAAGTTTTGCGGTCATTTCTGATGTATGGCAGTGCAATTCGTTTTCGTTGATGGTTCGGTAGAGTTTGAATCTCTTTCTTTCTGCAACAAGCACCGTCTGATGAAACTTCGTGGGTATCCGTTGCGAAGAAGTACTCGGTACAAGTAGTTTTCTTCCTTTCTTCGGAGCTCTGCGGTGCTGCAGTGTGTTTCAGCTCGTTTGAACAGAGTTCGAATGCAGCTCCTTTTGTGGCAGACTGGGTGGTTGCTGTGAAAACTGGGAAGTTGGTTCGTGTGTGTTTCTTTCCGGTAAACTGAGTCTCCAGTGTTCCATCAGGTTTGCGGCTGATTAGTACATCCAAGAACGGTAGTTGGTTGTCAGTTTCAATCTCCATCGTAAATTTAATGTCGTTGAAAACGTTGTTGATAAGTCTGTGTGTGTTTTTTCAATCATTGAGCGTTTAAGGATTACGAATGTATCGTCAACATATCGTATCCACAGTTTTAGCTTGATCTTTGGTGGCGCAATATCTTTTAAGTTCTGCATGACCGCCTCCGCGATGAATCCGGGCGAGCCCATTGGAATTCTTTTAAGTTGTTCATAGATTTGGTCATTGAATTGAAGTGTGTTGACAAACATAGCTCCATGAGATTGCATATGCTTTCCGGTTTCAAGGACTCATGCTGGCAGCGGTTTCTCTCTAGCAGCCTTTGCAGTGTTTCTCTGGGCATGGTGAGATCGATGAAGTTGAACAGGGCTGTGACATCAAACGAAATCATTGTCCCGTCTTCTGTCCTAACGTTTCTCAGTTTGCTCAAGAACTGCACAGCATTGCTGATGGAATGTTCTGATCCGTCGATGAGATATCGTAGTCGTTTGAATAGGTTTTGGTGAGATTTTATGTCGATGTGCCTAATAGGGATATAATTGGTCGCAGAGGGATATCATCCTTGTGTATTTTCCATAGAATTGAGCAGTGGTTGCATCATTCGACGGCATTTTCCAGCGTTCCTGTTTGCTTATCTCGTGCGTAGCTTCCAGTTTCTTTACTGTGGTGAGACCAGCACTGGGTAGACGGTAGGTGGTTGTGTCGTTGAACAGCTGTTTTGCTTTCTCAATTTAGTCTGCTTTGATCATGATGACTGTCATCGGTTTTTGATCAGCTGATAGGATGATAGTGTTATTCTGCTTGAGATTGTTCAATGCTGGTTGTTCGTCTTTTATGAGGTTATTGGACTACCTGTTGTGGGTCATGACTGGGACGACGGTTTGTCGAAATTGTTGCTGTGTATCTTTTGACAGTCCATTAGATTTTATTGTGTGCTCCAAGTTGACCAAGTTGGCATCATCAACAACAACAGCAACAAAAAACCGCGTTATGCACTCTAAGTGAGTGGATGATCACCTAGTGTACAAGTAAAAGTTGCGAGTAAGAGCTGTACTCATTCGGTATTAGATCAGAGAGAGATAACCAAGGTTCGCGTGTCAAAGCAACCCAAATTTCACTAACTTTTTTCAAACCTACAAGGCTTCGCCTTCAAAACTCACAAAATCACCACAATAACGAGTCAACCTACATATATTAAAAAGAGAAATCAACCACACAAATTCACACGCTTTAACTAGTTTCACAAAGATAACAGCATTTTCACGGTTCTACCAGCCATTATATGAAAGACTTTGCCGCACCAAACACCAAATAGAGCAACAAACAGCCCTATATAAAACTGAACAGAATCAAGAAAATAAAGGGTACTAGAAGCAATTTAACTGAAAACTTCATAGGATTTAGCGTAGCCCTCCATTTGTCCTTCTTCCTCGACAATGCACTGATCTAACGAACAGATTCGTTCTCAATTTCGCCCTTCGATATTGTACGTTTGCTACAGCTAGCATACCAGGCGTTGCAGCTTCAATCTTTGACGGAATTTTCCAGTTTCTAGTTCTTCCTCTACTATGTCCCAATTTCTTTTGCCTATAACGCGCTCTCATTCGCCTTCATGATGTTTGCTTCAGACACTGGATTCAAATGAGAGTCACTCGTCGATGACAAGAATTACAGTGACACCAAAGCCGGCATCGCGTATCGTTTGGTCCCGCAATCAAGCCCTATACCACCAGATTTTCGAAAGCTGCTGATGCCTCGACGTTGAAACCACGTTCAAAAGGTGCTTGCACACGAACCACCCTCCACAAGTTGATGTATTCCCTTCTCCAGCCATACAACGATAGAGTTGTTGACCAGTAATATTAGAATCTTTTCGTCGGGGTTTCCGGATTCAGTACCATCACTCTGACTAACATAGAATCTAGAAACCTGTACTTTTGGAACAACACAGTCTTGTCCTTCCACTCAACTTGTTCCAGAAAGGGTGGACAACGTGAAGTTTGGGTCACCATAGGCTTTGGATTTGATGTTCCCTATGATTGATAGCATGATTTTTTTGGTAACAACCATATAAACTCTGGAACAGGCTGAAGTTAACTGCGGATCTTTACAGGGAATTTACGGAGGACTGAGTTGATGAAGCCTTCACATCTTAACTTGAAACAGTATTTGATTGTGGGTTGTCTTGGTTGCAAAACATTATTTCTTTACAATAAAAGTTATAATCTAAGTCGTCGAATCAACGCTCACTGGACCAATATATCCCCGGTAGTTTAGACGACGACAATGAAGGGATAATCGATTGAGGAAATAAAGCAATGCTTGCTGTTAGTTTTGTGATCGACAACAAAAGTGTACTTATTACCGGTTATAAAGCTACATCAATGAAAATCAGACGAGGTACATGTAATTTTATTTGAAGTTGCACGAACTCTCATAAACCTATGAATTATTCTTCAGTATTCTCAAACTTTATGGTACCCGGAAAATGACACTATTTCTCTTGAACTTCTTGGGACTATGCGCAAACTGACAGCAAACAATTAGTGATTTGTCTAATCACGGATTTCTCCCTTAAACATCAGTTTTGGTCTTCGAGTAAACACAAATACAATCAACGAATTTAATACTTTCTCACTGTTTTACGCCGGAAAATAGCAGTTTTTAGGAGTATTGAGTTAGGAATGAATGTACTTAATCGGATTTGCTACAGAAGCGAAACTTTTACTTTGGGGATTCAAATACACAAACTGTGGACCTACTACCTGAATTGTTCTCCTGTGACCTTTGGCTGCGTTGTGGGCAGGTAAATGGCGTAGTGAACTCTTGTCTCGATTAATGTTACCAAATTCGATTCAGTCCACATAATTTCAAATTACAAAAAATGTCAGGTCACAGAAAGAGAATACGAGGACAAAGGAGAAATAGGAAGTCAATCCGAGTGAAACGGAATGTGTGAACTATGTAACGCCGATGTTTGATAAACATATTGAGGAATTGTATTTAATTACGATGTGATGAGCACATTAGGCGATTGGATTTTTTTCTCAAAACAATTAATAGATTTTAAGAAGTCCATACGATGTATGAAAAGGTGAGTAGTGTGAGACAAGTGCAACGAAAATATGAGAATGGTATTGTCCAGCTCGAATTCGCAATTGTCGCTCTGATACTTCACGTATCCACTAAATAAACTTAGCACAACAAAAGCCACGACGAGTCATGTAAATTCAATCATGTGAGCACCTTTACAAAGCCCATCGATTAGACGGAAGTGGAATGCATGTCCATAAAGGAATACGATTAGTTAGATAGTGGACGAGAGCAGTGTAGTTTAACATGATATGCAATAATCAAATGAATACTTTAGAGCTAATCTAAAATTTTGATCACAGATATCGATCTTCCCAGTCAATAGAGGTTTAGATGATAACGTGAGCATTTGGGCACATTAATATATACAATATTATCGGCGGGATGCATTCAAAGATATGAACATCTGAGCAACAGATAGAGGTGGTTTCACTGTTAACGTGATTAACAAAAATAAAACAGAATTCAAAGAGAACCTACAATGTGAAGAGTTGGGAAGCCGAGAGATAAGACAAGTTGGAAAGAAGTAACCAGCTTACCGAGAAAGATCCACGCATATAAAAATGATGCCCGCCAAGTAGAATAGTAGAAAAAAGCTGAAGGCTCCGGAAATTGGCAGGATGTAGTCCCAACCTGTATAAAGGGGTATAATCGAAGGCCGATGGTTGTACAGACAGAAACATCCATTCTAATCATTAGAAGTGAATATCACAAGTGCAAGAAAGATTACAGTGCTTATGTAAATATAACCCATGTTATCACTAGTAAAAGGTAAAGAAAACAGAAAATACAAACGAAGCTGTTCAATTCAGAAATAGTGAAGAGCGCAGGAGCATGAAACATAATAAAGTGGAATAACAATGTTTATAAAATGCTCTTCCAAGCAAACACCAGCAGAGTGACGAACAGTTGCTTCGACTTTGTTAGGTCTCATCAGAACTACGCGCAACGGAGAATCGAACCCACGACCTTTGAAAAAGCGTCGCGTTGTAGTCTACTTGTCCACGAGATAATGGGGTCGAAGACATCGCTGAGAGAAAGTAAGGCCACAGTACGTTGTCGAAAGAGAAGTGAGATATAGATATGAACACGTGCGCAGGAACCAAGTTCATTTTCCCTGGTCACTGACTTGTAAACGCTGAGGCTGAAAGTCGCAGAGTGATCCAAACAGCTACCCTGCATGGAGGCTACGAATAGTATCATGGATGTGCGTAGAACGCCTTCCTAAAAAGTCAACTAATGATGACGTCACAATGGCAGATTCAGGCAAGAAGATCCGGATTGAGTATATACCGAGACTGCAGGAACACCGTTCGCAATCCAGAAGACCCACCTGACGTTGCAGCTACAGCGAGTGGCCTTGAAGAAGCTGATTTAGATAAATCGTAAAAAGTCGTCTCGGATGATGCAACAGCTGAAGGAACATTCTGCGGGCCTCAGGAAGATCGACTCTGCCATGTCGGATGTGCACGGAAAATTGACCTGGTATGAAAAAACTTTCCGAGCAAGAGTATGAATCTGGCGCTGAAACATGCTTAGTGCCACCACGTTATAGTCTTGCGAGCGGCTGGATATTTTTCGTAAGATACGATTGACAAGCTTGAAAATCCGGCTCAAGATGAGGGTGCGCCAATGAATTGGATATAAAGAGCAGCATCCAAAACAAACGCGTAAACACTTCCAGTGTCGTGGTAATCTCTCCCGCATTGAGATGCAGATGTCAAGACGCTTTGAAAATAACTGTCTCATCCGAGGACAGTAGTGCCTCCTAAAAACTGCCCAATGAGTGACCAGTGACGAATAAGAATCATTTCATGGTTGGAGGAAGTAGTCGAAAGTTGAGGTGTTGTGTCAATGCCAGACAGGGAATGGAACACAGACAAGCCACTTAGCGGTCAAGTGGCATGCCATTAACTCACACAGGTCAAACATCGGTCTTCAAAGTATTCGGCGATCCACGGAAGTGAAAGGTCATCTACACATGCACAGGATTGGATGGTTAACGATGTAAAATGTTTTGGATAAATCCTGGAAGATAACAGCTACTAGTTTCCTTCCATCAGCATATATTCGACCATCGGTTTGGCCAGACACAAAAGAAATAAAATGCGCCGCATAATCACGATGTACCTTATCATCTGACCATATCAGAAGTAGTGGTTCCAGCGAAAACAGTTTACGCAAACAAGCTGGCTGGTGTTGGCAGGGTCAAAAAGTGTTCTGGGGCCGTGAGCTTGATACAGCACACCAATCGACGTAACGTTACACACTTAATAAAAACATCTACATAAGCGCAACGAACTTTGGAACTGACCAACTAATACCATCCAGAACTGCTGGTTGCCGCAGCACTGCCTGTACACTGGCGGCTTTTGGAAACACATGTACGCGAAGGGTCGAAAGTCATCCCGCTTGATGCGGGCTCATTGAGAGAGAACTTTGACCAAACACAACAGGCCTGTTCGTAATTCAACGTACACAAAGGAAAACTCACGGTTAGGTGTAGGTAGAACAATTAGTGTGACATTTTTCGAACGTTGGTTTGGCATGAACTGGACAGGACGGAATTCTGTGGGATGGAAAACAAAGAATATGGATCGCGTAATGTAAACATAGTATGAAAGCGACAAAGCTAATTGCTGAAAACACGGGGTCCGAGCCAAACCATACTTGTAACAAGACTGTGCACACTAAAGGTGAAAAATGAATACCACGCACACCAAACATACTATTCAACCAACTCAACAATCTAAATACTGCCCGCAAAGGAATCAAGTAAAGCAACGACGCTTGCACACAGAAAATCGGTCAGTTTACTATCTGACAGCTCCTCGGCACTGTTGAATATACCTTTCAAAGAATATCCAAACAAGTAACAAAAAGAAAGATCCTGTACATACCTGTAGAAGTTTACTCAAGATACAGAACGTTCGAACAAATGCGGCCGCATCACTCAGAACGGGCATGCAACGATTTCACATAATTATAACATTTCACTGGGAAACCCCGAAGACGATGATAGTTCGGGGGGCACGTTGGACGATCGGATCAAAGACAGCCTTTAAGTTAAACCATGACCGCTAGATTATAAAAGAAGTGCCGATTGTTTAGGATCTGTGGCAAAAGGAAAATACGGCCGACACACTAGCAATCAGGTCACTTGCTCTGCCCGTAATTAGCAATCGTTGCCTTTCACAAGTTGCCGTATCATGAGAACTGTGAGTAACATGGATGCGATCGGGACAACAATAACACGTTTGTAGTTATTGTCTTGGCATCCTATTCGATTGCGAGAAGGATTGCTGATAGGCACCAGTCACGAGAGACTTAAACAGTTATCCATACAGAGCTAAGGCGCGCGGTCAGATCAAACGATGATCCCTCGGAATTATTTAATGGCACAAGAAGGAAAGTCCGCATCCAGAGCTGTTCTCCAAAATACGTAGAAAAACTATTGTCATCGCGACAAACTATCAAATCGTGAGTGATCCTTCCAGATATACCCCCACAACTATCTTAGCGACGGTAGGTAAGACCACCAATTTGACAGGACAGTGCTCAAACCGTACTGGATAAAAATGACTTCCATTTCACTCGGTCAAGTAGTCCTTACAGTTCCCGCGCAGACGACTGGTAAATTTGTGTTTCAGTTTAAGACGGGCATTGTCCTGTTTGCAATAACAGAGAGCAGTCGACCTACGTCCATGCACCTCACCGAATCGGCAGACATCCATTTTCGTTGTATTTCCAGTGCTCTACTGAAAGAAATTTATCCATAACCGGTTTGTATATTACTTGAGTGCTTTGCGCAGTACCTCACTGCTGAGGTCTGGGCAACTTTATAAGCATACTACACACCCTCAACGATCAGTTTTCAACTGAACATCTTACACCAAGAAGCAGAGGCTCCGGTCAAAACCATGCGACGAAGCAGGTATGAACAACGCCACGATCCGAACAAACTTGTTTATTGCAAAGTGAATGACAGTCACAAACGAATTGGCAATAATGAGGGCAGGCGGCGATATGGCCAACTTTTATCCCTGCTGGAGTATCATAACGCATTTTACATACGTATTGCTGATTTTTCTCAAAAATGTGCAACCCCATTTAGAGTTCACGGTGTGCACACAACTGCAATTGAGTGTAATTGTCAGTATGCCACTGTCAGACGTCAAACTATTTTTGCTCCGAAACAAAACGGTCAAATTGTTGGTCCGTATCACCAATAAGCACAATAATGTCCGAGTGATTGGTCTCTCTCATCGTGAAAACAAGAATTACAATCTATCAGGGTATATTCAAGTGACAAACAAAGAACATATTTCTGGTTTGAGGTTAACAGACGTTGACCGAGCTACCAAGTCACACGGCGCATAGCCATCAAGCATTGGAATTCAGTCCCGCTGGCTTTGCTGTCATACAAATCAATGCGACCTTTCACCCCAGGTTAACCTTCGAGAATTGATCTCGTCGTCACCAGACCCAGAAAAAGAGCTGTCGGTCAACGGAATAGTCAGAAGATGAATGACATCACTAGGATCACAAATGCGTGTTTCGGAAGCAGAGCACACGTCTACATTTCCAAAATGGAAACGGTACTCACTAGGGCAACTCGTTAACCTACTCGTCGAAACGCGCTGACACTGAAACCATCAGCTGCCTTGTCTTGGAGAAATGAAAAATGGGAGCAAAAGAGGAAGGAGTGGAAGAACAGTGAACCGATGGATTAGAGCAAAGAGAACTACGGACAATTCCAGGTCGTTTGTGCAGTGGAAAGAGGCTGACTTGAGGGACCCCGCCAACAGTTAAACGTTGGGTGCTCAGACCACATTGGAGTTGAGGGTGCAATTTTTACTCGTCTTTCTTCTCATTCCAAAGAGCAGAAGTACTGCTAGTGAAGAAACATTCCTACTGTACGCCCAAAGGATGACTTCTCACTCCATGAGCACTTCTACACAGTCAGCAATATGGCGAACAATTCGGTGAATGAAGGCGCTTTTGGTCCCATTGTTCCAGTGGCTTCTCTGATAAAGCTGTAGAGAAAGGAGCCGAAACCACAAGTACAACCTTCCAGATTAAATAGAACGCAAGAAATGCCACCACGTCAATGTGACATAAAAGTCCGCTGCATGAAGGGTTTAAATAGTTAACGGATAGATACTGAGAAGGAGAATAAACAGGCCGAATAATGTGGCACTGAGCATGCAGCGGGTTGGTGTCATCTTTCAGTTTCCGCATCGAACCATTTCTAAATGTCGTTCTGAGCTACGCGATTCTCGTTGTCGTGAGTGAATTTTTATCAGGGCCATTCGGAAGCAAATGCTTATATGCTAGCTCGCACGTGTGCACAGTTCTGAACTAACATGTATGGGCCAATTTGAGCATAGAATTGCGTGACTGACCGTCAAACTAAGTCAATATGGCTTGCAAACCACACGTGAGCAGTGACGCAGAGACAAGCTGTGGCCAGATAGATGGTAGAACGAGTGGTGCAACGCGAAGCAAAACCGCCCAAATGGGCTCATAAGTTAAAAAAAATATAAAGCGCTTACCTGGAGGAAATGGCACCAAACGTTCCATTCCTGTGCAAACATAGTCAGTTGCCATTAATACCAGAACCACAAAGAATCCACCAGGATATTGTTGGGCCTGAACTGGATATGTCAAAAGGGTTTCACGTACATTTGTAGAAATCGCTCCGAGACTGGTAACTGTCTGATACAATCCCGCATTCTGAACACTATCAGAAGTGTCTTTGATTGGACACTAATAAGATGAAACCAGGCATACTAGGAAGGTATCCGTTACCTGTAAATTTTGGAGAGACAAGATCATACAGACATCATCATCTGACACAACCCTAACAGCAACCGATCCCAGTTCTACGGGGAATCGATATCTAAAATACATCGGTTGGGCTGGTCTGATCGTTAACTGCAAAGGTGTTTCCAGTCTATGAGACGAAGGAGAGTAACAGAACTACGGCAAATGCAGAAACTTACTCCAGATCAAAATGGAAGATCGACTCAGCAAGAAATCTGTAGCTCATAGGTTCTGCGGCAAAAGTCGACAGTTCTACGATAAGATTCAGTGACAACCCGGGTTGAACAGGAATCGGGCATAAAGTTCGACTGACATTCTTGTACACTATGCTGAATCAGATCACAGTATGAAGCTGAATAACAAAAGATGCCTACAGTTCATTGATAACAACTGGAACTTCAAATGATGATACATCGTGAGACTGCTTGATAACAACTAACAGTGGATAGCGCTTTGAGGCATTAATCGCTTCCACGTGTATCCGAATAACTAGTTCCTGTGTGGTGAAAATTACTCAGATGGCATTCACAGTAAGAAAGAAAACACACGTCAGTAGTTGCGTTGGCTATATCCAGTTGCCAGGAATCCCATGAATCATGGGCAACCACTCCCGAAATAACCACATCCAGAGGGACGTTCCTCGAATGGGTAACTTGAAGCAGAATAAACAGTACGATAAGGTATATGTAATGTAGTGCGGCGCGCATAGGCAATAAGTCAAAAAAAAACTAATTCGCACCAACGGCTGAAACAAAAAGCAACAAAGTCGAAATCAACAGGTTGGCAAATATGTCACATGATGAATGAAATACATACATATTCTGTGGGTTAAGCTAAGAGAGCACAATCTCAAGAACGCGGAACGTAAACGAAGAATGGATAACTTCGAGGCGAGTTATTCAAAACAACACAACAGAAACATTAAAAACTACCAGTGGCGAACGATAGCGATATCAGCAAAGTGTTCAAAAAACGGTAGTGCAATTGTTCATAACTTGGTAAAGAACACGTAGAAGCTGCAGTAATCCAGAAAATCAGAGGTAACAGATGGGATATTTCGCTGTATCACTGATTGTAGTGAAGATGGAAGTTCGTAATGTGTAAAATAGAAAAGTGGTGACAGTTTGTGACTGGATACGCCAATGGGAATGTCGTTTAATCGGGCACAGGGATATAAAAGTTGTTAATAACCGACTGGGTTGCTCGCGTGAAACTCATAAACAGACAGAAGCGAAAGTCATATAGAAGCTGACTGAAAAACACCTGTAACCTGCATGTTTTTCTAGGACATGTTTACAAAGTTGTCTACAAAATCTTGATTTCGAGGGTTTTGTACAAACCATGGTTAATAGTAGTCACAACCCCTACAATTTTACCTAGTTAACTAGTACAACGGTTGGTTGGCGGCATCCGAAACGTACTAGCCAGTCCTAACTAGGTGTGCACCGAAACCACAAGGGCTCTCCTCTCAAATGTCTATCATCCACGCATCTATATAAGTGGCTTGTGCTGCACCACTTGTGTTTCCAGTCCTACACCACGGTAAACCAGGAATAAGACCAGTAGGTGTGTGAGTGAGGCCTTTGTGTCCAGCCGGCCAATGCTGGTTAGCCAATTGAATGGCTAGCAGGAAAAGGAAACCCTTATCTCTCGGAAAATAAACAGAGACTACAATGACAAGATCTAAACTGAGAAGAAAGATATGTAAAATGTAATACAAGAAGCATTTCAGTATACGAGTGTATATACACTCGTATGTAGTAACATATGTTCAATTCAATTCAATTCACAGGACAAATGACGGCCAGGGGCCAGAATGTCCAGATTCTTGCGTCGAAAAGCCCGAGGCCTTCAACGCTTCGACTTCAAGTTTTCTGATTTCAACGTGAGGTATCCTCTCGCGACCTCTCTGCAACAGGAAAAAAGAGCATCAACTGGAATATGTGCCTACAGAAGTGTTGCTTCCACTCGTGAGAAATCACACATACATGAGAACGCTTCAGCTTGCGACCTGAAGATATGCATCCATACCCACCAGTGTCCAACCATACTAGCTATCGTCAGTGCCTGTCAGTACGTACTGGCGCATACTATGTATCTACTAATACTAACATATCCTCTGCAAGCCAGCACGTATGGTACATCTGCATTCGTGTAGGCTTACACACATGAAGTCGCTGATCCAGTTTCATGTTTAGCTCCGAACAGCTCATTCTCAACGTAACTAGTTCGCGACAGTGAAACAGAGGTTCCTAGTATGTTCGTGTTAGGTGCGAATCACTAGTTAAGATCGGTGTGGACAGACTGGAGATCGAGTATAGTGAAATAGCCCGAGAACATTGGGAGAGGTGGATGTATCCTATTACATATACATGAGAAGGTAAGAATATATATATATATATATATATATATATATATATATATATATATATATATATATATGCGACAACTCGTGCTCAGCGGAAGCGACTTCCACAGGATATATACTGTCTCAAGGAAGGAACGGGAAGCTGGCTAGCCATGCTCTGCAACGCATCCTGTTTTGTATGGGCTGCTTTTTTGCAGTTTTTTGAGGTGTGACCGTGTGTGCATTAGTCAGCCCATTTCGCTCCTCCTAGATATCCTGGGCTGCAGGGGTCGGGTGGGAGTGGTGCCTGATTAACCTATTTCACCAGTTACGACCGCTGACCTGGATCGCAAGAACAGAAGCGTAGTGGTTACTTCAGAGAAAACCAGGCTATCGCTTTATCATCACCACACCCTGGCCACAGGGTCATCTTTTTCTAGGGGTAGCATATTTGGAACACTGGCAGAGGTTAGCAGCATCGGGTTACAGCCCTGAGCAGATACCGTGTATCCGTGCGGGGGATCGATCCTTAAGGCACAGTTGCAGAAGGTGAGCACTCGCGGAGTGATGTGTACAGCAAGGGTAAACGTAAACTAAGAATGAAGAGGAAAAGAAAATGATGCTGGTGCTTGTGTGAATCCTGTTTCCAATTCGCTCTGAATCACTCCTTTACAACTACAGTTAGGCGAACTATCAGGTTCCGCTTACTGCACCTCGGCTCCGCATCATTACCAACGATGTACATACAACTACGCATGCAGACATCCTATACGTGCTGGCTTACAGGGGTATACCCACTCCTTTGAGAACGCATGACAAATTGCACACCGACTCACAGATATGTATCCAAACAGATAGCAAACTACATTCATACTTCAAACAAACAGGCCACAATAATACAAAGATATGTCATATCAGGGAATAAGCGTTCCCATTCCTGATCCAGATTTCTCTTGAACAATTCGACCGAAGTAGCCTGAACTACAGATTCAGGCAGCTTGTTCCATGGGTTAATGACCCTGTTCGTAAAAACTCGGCTCTGATAGACGTATGAGCACGTGGCTTGCCAAGAGACAACGAGTGACCCCTTAGGTGAGGCCTTTCTCTGGCTGAGAACAGAGCGCCTGGTGCAACGTCGGTGAAACCATGCAGAACTTTATAAGTTTCGATTAGGTCCCCACGAAGTCGTCTGCGTTCCAAGGAAAATAGATTGAGTTTTTTCAGTCTGGTTGCATAGTCCGTGTCTTTCATTCCACCAACCATCCTGGTGGCCAGCCTTTGGACCTTCTCCAGACACTGTATGTCTTTTTTGAGGTGTGGGTTCCATGCCTGAACACAATATTCTAGATGACAGTTTCACGAACGCCTTGTCAAGCGGTATAAATACATAAATTGCTTTCCTGAGTTGAAACAGGAGCCGCCCTAGCCTTCTTTGCAGCGAACGCACATTGGGCTGCTGGTTTGAAGTTACCACAGAGACGGATCCCCAGATCCCTAACTTCATCTACCTGTGTAATCCAGATGCGCTCATTCACTCCCGGGAGATAACGCCGAGCCTCTGTTCTATCGGAGCTAATCAAATTAATGCATTTACCGAAGTTGAGTGGAAGGTCCCAGTCCTCCGACCAGGCGGTCAACTTAATCAGATCCGATCTATTCGGGTTGCCGACAATCTTTACATCGTCCGCGAACATGTAGCAAGGAGCGTTCAGTTGGTCAGCCAAGTCGTTAATATATATCAAAAACAGGATAGGCCCCAGCACTGAGCCTTGTGGTACTCCACTGAGAACCTCCTGGACGTTCGACAGTCCTCCCCCAACGGACACTGTGAATGTCCTATCTGACAGGAAGTCCCTAACCCATTCGAGGACTTCGGGCGCTATGCAATAGTACTTGAGCTTTTCCAGAAGCAGTCGGTGGTTGACCGAGTCAAACGCTTTGCAAAGTCAAGGTAACAAACTTCCACCTGTTCCCCTTTGTCTAATCTCTTGGTATTTCGTCTAGGAAGCAGATAAGGTTTGATAGACACGACCTTCTTTTCACAAAGCCATGTTGATTGGCATTTAGGAGGTTGTTACTAGAACAGAAAGAAAGCCAGGCGATCTCTGATTACTCTCTCGCATACTTTCAACAGGACGCAGGTCAGGCTAATGGGGCGGTAGTTTGTGGCTTTCTCTTTTGCGCCTCCTTTGTGGATAGCCACCACAGTGGCTACTTTCCAGTCTTTAACAACCCTTCCTTGGTTCAGTGACAGATTGATTAGTGCGGCTAACGGGCGCGCCAAAACCTCGGCCAAGGGACGAACCAGAGCGGCGTGAATACCGTCTGGTCCCGGGGACTTCGATGGGTCCAGTGACTGGAGAATGGTCTGTACTTCGGAGGCTGAGGTCATGAAGTTTTGCATCGCAGTTGCTGTCACTCTGGCTCTCACTGTTGTCGGGCCTTTAAGATTGTCTTGCCGATGTACGCTGGCAAAATACTGGCCCAAGTGGTCCGCTTTCTTCTGATCATCGACCAAGATTTCACCCTCGGTCGTGGTGAGATTGCCAACGTGTTTTCGGAGAGCAGGGTTCGACTGCACGTAACCGTAGAACAGCTTCGGGTTGGATTTGGCCTTCCGCGCTAGTTCTGCTTCATGCCTTAGCCTATACTTTTTACGGATCTTTGAGGGCCCGATTTCTCTCGAGCTGAAAATGAAGTCTGTTTGCATAACCCCCTGTGAGTTTGTAGCGCTTCCATGCGAGCTTTTTCCTCTTTTGTGCCTTAAGGACAGCAGCTCTGCATCAAGGTGATCTGTCCCTGTTTTGTTTCATCATCATCATCATAGACAGCAATACATCAGTGGTTCACACTGATGCTTGACTGCCACACAACCACGAAGAACAAAGAAAAAAAAAACTTATATAGGAAGAAAGAAGAAAAAGAGGAGGGGAGGGGAAGTGGACCTAACTACTAAAAATAGCTACGTCTATATTCAAACATACAACATCAAGGCGCCTACACCTTGCAAACAAACAACCGAGCTGTGAGTGAAAGTAAGGCGTCATCAGCGAGACAGCTTCCTTACGGCTTTCACTGCCCCGCATCATAAAGTGCACTCACTTCACAGTGCCAACTGCGAACTATGGGCGCGTGCTTTTCTGTTAGCATGGTCATATTCAGCTTTATTAAGTCCCAGCAATTCTCCAGAGAAGTACTGTTGCTAGACGGTTCCCACTGCATCGACGCTGCGTCTTTCAGAAGCTCATGTATTGCAATCTTACTATAGTTTCTAGCCCACTTTTCCCGGCACTGGCTTCCACTTGATACAGTACTGTAATCTCAGAATAGCATGATCACTTTTACCTAGGGGAGCACAAATTTCTAGGGCGCGTATCTGGTTCTCATTTCTGGTTACTACGAGGTCAAGCAGCGAGTCTTCCTGTCCTGATCTAAACCTGGTTGCTTGCTGAACATGCTGCTGCATAAGATATTTGTGGAGGCATTTCAATAATTTTTCCCTCCATAGATAACTCACGCTCCCAGTCGATCTCCGATATGTTCAGGTCGCGCAGCAGTAGGACCGAGCTTTGCCTGGTAACACCATCCAGGGCTTCTATACTTAGCCAACACGACCGTCCCTTTGAGTGTCCCCTGAGTGTCCTATGAGCGTCCTAACTGTGCACTTTCGGGTCACTCATGGGACACTCAGCGGAAAACCCAGCCAGGGCTTCCATATAATATTGCAAATATTTTCTTTTTTCTACTACCTATTCACGCTTTATTGAACGTTTACCACGCATGAAAACTAATAAGTATATATATGCAGAGTACCGATGTGCGAGTTGGTGCATCGGGTAGTACACATTCCACCAACTGTATATTAGGAGTGTGAAGACTCTTGCCGGCAACCTGGGCATACTGGTTCGCAACTAGCAGAAAGCACTCCACCTCCGGGCCTGCCACCTTCTCTATCCTATCCATTTGTTGCCGATACTACATGCATTTGTGTACAGGATGCCAATCCATTTATCCTGCATTCCAGAGAGGATAAGAATGAAAAACAAGATTCAGAGTGGACTACGAAAAGAACAGGCAAACCATTCATCATACAATACACCAACAAAGCTGAAGATAATGGGTAGAAGACCGCAGACACCCAAGTTTCTGAAAAGAGAAGCGGATTTCCAGGTATCACGACCGACTCATGAGTGACTCATGACCGACTCATGAGTTGCCAAACGACCATAGTCTTGGTCGATGCAATCATTAACAGAGATAAAATGGATATACTGATATGACCTACCTGAGCCTAACGTACTCGTCGTCTCTTCGCCGACGGTGCACTATGAGTATGCCAGTGACCCACTGCAATAACTGAATTCCACTGGACACGAACAACGATGAACGAATAACGCGATTAGAAACCCCTTCCGATTGGCCCCAACACTGTGAACGACAAGAACCAATGAGAACACGGACAAAGCAGACTCCGGATAAGCAATGTATTTAGCCACCAGACGCTTTGCGAATTTACATGAGAAACTGGTCTGTATTTATAGAAAATCATTGACCTTGTGGCGGCGTGAGCACACGGACAACACGCCGATACATACCTCAGTAACGGCTTGCGATATCTGATTTCATACAGCAGAATCGTGTTCTACGGGTCAGGCTTATCCTAACACTTACTAATCCAAGACGGCAACTGCATTAGCGGTTGCACACATCGCAACGTCATATAGTCATGTCACCACGACCTATGGCACCGATGGTTCCTTTGCGTACCGCGCGCTTCCGTTCTCGGCCGCGTAATAACTGCTCGTTGAACTCGCGGACGTTCGTCCGAATCGTATTCCTCCAGACCGTCCGGTTCAACGCTAAGTCTTCCCAACATCTGAAATCAATTTTACAACGTGAAAGACTTACCTGCACAGCATCCTGGTATCTCCGCTTTTGACCACCAGGATTTCGCTTACCTGATCTCAGTTGTCCATACAGAAGCTGCTTCGGAATACGGTCATCGCCCATCCGACGGACGTGACCCAGCCAACGAAGCTGATTCAGCATCAGCAGGCTTCCATCCCGTTCATGATAAGAAAGAGCCTTTCCCCGCATAGACAGGCATGCCTTTCAGTCGCTCTACGGGGTCTACATACGACCACTGCTTGAGTATGCTAATCAAGTCGTATACACCGGCTTGAAAAAGGACATACTCACCATCGAACGTGTCCAGCGAGTAGCCACTAAAATGGTCACTGGCTTGCGGCATTTCTCCTACGAGTCTCGTCTTGAAATTCTTGATCTTTACCCACTTGAGTTTCGAAGACTCCGCGGTGACTTAATCCTTACGCACTTTTTCTTTAGCACAGGACTAGTGCAGCGATTCTTTACCCCAGTAGTCGATAACAGTCGGAGGGGTCACAACAAGAAGCTCCATAAGCTTCGACCCCGAACCTTCCTTAGGCAACAGTTCTCTTACAGGGTTATCAACCACTGGAACGACCTTCCATTAGAGGTTGTTAGCTGCTCTTCTAGGGACCGTTTCAAAGTGTTATTAGATTCTCATTTACTTAAAATGTTAAATTAGTATTCTGTTCTTTTCTATTAGAAAAGTGTTTTTACTATGTTCTCGGTATTCTCTGTAACCCCAAGAGCGGTGCTACACCCAGTATATGGTATATGATTTCTGCTGCATGGCCATGGTTTTTTGCGGGCTTAGAATACTGCCAGGTCGCCCAGACCTAGACAGGAGAGCGATTAGGGCCCTCAACCAAAGCCTTTGGCTCAAAAGCCTGTACCGCAAGGCAGCAGGTGACACACGCACACGCATCAGCATCAACCACCTAGAACAGGCTCGACAGTCACAACCCAAGAAATTCGGCACATTCACACAGAGATAATACTGCACAGACAAACCGATCACACATACACAGAAGTTGACGAGGCAAGAAAACCGCAAACCATTCGGAAACACAGCACACCGGCAATAAAACAACAAACGCATCTGCTTCTTGTCTGGCTGCTCCCCTTTGGCCAATCTGACATGGTTAAACCTACATCGACCGAAATCGAAGTCAGCACAGCCCAGTGTATCGAAACGGCACTTGAGGCTCACCAACACACCACACACACGAATACATTTTCACGAATAAGCCCTTATCCAAGTGCACGATAACTCGCGCCGCCGTTGAACATTAGTTTACTCAACAGAAATGGAAGAGTGAACAATACACACGAAGGCGAGATAAAACAAAGTAAATGGAACTTCACGAAGAGAAAGAAACTTTGCGGAAAAGTGCTTGTCATTTTGCGCGACATACTGTCATAGCTGAAAGCGTTTCTGATCACCATTGGGTATCCCAAAACCTACAAGGCGACACCCCACAACTGTGATAAGGGAAACGTGTTCGACTATTCGCTGATGCAAATGACTTCCGTTTCTGCATTTTTGTCCGGCGCGATCTTCACAGTCTCCACGCAGACATTTCCCCATTTTCTTCACCAGTCGAACATTTTACACTGAGGGGCAGATGAAATGATAAAAATGATGAGATGACGAGAGCGCGAACAACGGTGTATCCAAAATTAAAATGATTACAGAAAACTAGGTCATTTATAACCGTGGCTGATAGCGATATGACCATGTCTCAGTGCACAGGGCAATCTCCCTGTGATGCGTTTGGCTATCTGTGAAGAAGGGCGAAACGTACTAAGTCAAGCAAGTGAAAGTAAATAATACAACCGATCGCGACTATCAGTGTGTCCGACGCGAATACCGAATTTACGGTGAGTGACGGTCAGACGATGTCTTATTGTATAGTTTTTGCGATTCCGACTTGGGAAGTACTGTGTTCTGTATGGTATGATGGCATGGTTTAGTGGTGATAAGTACATACATTGGTGACAGAAGCCTCAACATAGGTTGGGTTTCAACATTAGCTGCGAAACGTCTGCGAAAAGAAAAGCCGGGTTTGGTTTCAGAAGGAGGGTTGTCGATGAGTTCATGTGACACGAAAAGACGGTGTCTAACGTATTCGTGCGGCATGCCCTGAAATTGAACAGAAACAAAGACAGCCGTGGCGACAGGCCGGTAAGCGAATGTAGGCCACAAACACTCGCGGCCGTGATAGGCAGACGTCCAAACTGTAATTTCATTATATAGTCTTCAAAATTTTGTTCAGTCAACGATTAACATGAATAAGTGCATTCAATGAAGCATGACTGAAGGGGATACAAATGCCAACACTTCATCAGTCAGTAATTTATTTCTCGTTTCGTGTTGATGATTTAACGTTTGGTTTTGTAAATCATCCCGTCACAACGAAACTGGACCTTGAGGAGATGTAACGGCTCGCGCATCTGGATGACTTACTGAGCTAACCAGAGTGGTGTGATTATCACGCCGACAAAGTCATCCATGCCACGCAGACCAACAGGCAATGGTCTGACAAACCAACGTTTTGGTCAAGCAGGCTGAGGTTGAGAGAAGGCTGTCATCTTCATCCTGGAAAAACGAAGGTTCTCGTGCACTATCACCCAACCACTGAATTGCGACGCGGGATTTTCAGTCAAAGGCTTTCGTTCTTCTGTCTCAGTCTATGGGTCCAAGTAGGTTCTCAGCCCGCATACAACCATGAAGTTTTATGACACCAACAATTTCATGTCACCGGCCGCCTCGCCCAGTCTACTGTGAACAGCAAGTGGAATAGGCAAAAACATGCTACCGCTGATGCCCCCTCACTGTCTCATCCAAGTTAGCTCTCAGGCTTCATTTCTAGTAATCACTATGCTCACATCACGAAAGATATAGCTAATCACAATAACACTGTCGCGATAAATTCCATCGCTTACCATCTAGTCTCCGGCCCATCTCACACCCTGCCAATCTTTTAACGCAAATTATTATAAGCGTTTCCGACGTGTGCACCCCGAAACAGGCAGGTCAACTGACCGTTCCCGCTGGAATGTTAGACTCGTTGAATGGCAATGCTTGTAATATCTCAGAAACCAGAATCCAGGATAGTAGTCAACATGTCAAACTGGAAAAGTCCACTCCGCTCAGGCGATGCTAGCTGTAAACTTCAGGCGACTCCATGTTCACTGCCAAAGGTTACCCTGGATAATTGCAGTCCTCAGCGCGACGGACGCTATCGTATCGGCATATTGGATCCCCGCTAGCAGTATACCCTGCGCCATCCACTTGACAGGTTCTGTTCAGATTAGCTTTAGTCGCAGGTTTCGGCTGGTATCTCATCACTGAGATAATAGTAGGTGTAACGTGCGATCGAAACCAGCAAGCGCGCACAGGTTGAATTTGAATTGTGTGACGAGGCGTGCTGCTGTGTTGTTGACGCCGTTTTAGTTTCCGTTTGTGTAAGTCGTGTGCATGGCTTACTGGGCCTTTGGCTCATGTTTGTCTGTATTGTTTCCTTTTACAGGATTGTTGTTGGAACCCCTCCTTCGGAAGAACGCTGTCCCCCGGTGTCTCCACGTTGCCCCAAAATCGGTCCGTAAGTGCGACGGACAATCAGAAGTAGAAGCGGCTGGCTTGCATGTTACATTTTGGCGACCCTGCCAGGATAGAAGATGGAAGAGGTGCCACAGTAAAAAAAGAGTGCCTGTAAAGGAGATGTCAAGAAGAACAAATGTATCAGGAAAATAGTGTCGAAAAGGAGTAAAATGTAGTATAAGAGGAAGAAGCACAAATTAAATGGGCAGAGGGCCCACAGGCACTCCATGTCCCCTGGCAGCATGAGCACCAGCCGGCTTGTAGAGGGCTTGGAGCACCGGGGTCGGTGCTCAACGAGGAGGGGAGTTGTGTAACGTGCGATCGAAACCAGCAAGCGCGCACAGATTGGAGTTGAATTATGTGACGGGCACCGGTTCACGGCACCACACGCTTCATTTTTATACCTGGCGCCCCTCCTCCCTGAATTAGTCCTAACCTCAAATTAGCCAGATGCAGACGACGAGGCTCAACTATGGACTGTCCTTTCCAATGGAGCATACACCTGAGCCGTGGTCATGAGTTACTATGTTGTCTTGCTCACACTTCCATCAGGCGACGACCCCCCCCGGCCGTAGAGACTGGATGCTGGGAAACCGACAATGCCAGTGGCAAAGCGCAAGTACAAAACTTACCTTTAAGGTAGGTATGGCGCTTCTTAACCCGAAGACTTTAAAAACTTCTGGTGCCAAATCTCCCAAACCACTTATGACGCGGTTACTATGGGGCGCGACGCAGCGATTCGTGGGTTCAACAAACATTAGACCACAGAAAATCTCTGGAGTTGTTAAATGTCAGACGAAACCCTTCACTTTAGTTCATGTAACCCGTTATGAGCGTTTTTCCTGAAAAGCTAAGGAATAAGCCGTTCACCGACTGGGCTTGGCTAACTGAAAAATGTTAAGGCGATGAAAACCGTCTTCGCCTCAAAGAACGCTGACACACTTCAAGCTTATCCATACGACTGCTCCATGACGTCCGTCGCTCAGTGGAACTATCAGCGAGGCCGGCGACGTACTTAAACATAGTAAGTTCAGAGGGGTAAAGAGGTGGACAAAACTTTCCGAGGATTAGGTTGCCTGGCCTCCTGCTTCCACTGCGTTACGGCCGCAGACTTAATGTATTACCCTGGGCCGCAGATACATAATCGCTCGCCAAAACTGAGATCCAACATTGTGTTTCGGCTCTCAAATGCAGTAGGGCTGTTTTGAATCAGGTGGTACCATACCGGCACTCTCCAAAGAAAGTGGGAAGGTGTTGGCAGAGGCCTCCATGTAGTTTTCAATTCGTGTGGAGAAGGGAGAGCTCCCAACTGTGATGGGACAACTCAAAATTAGTCTCCGTAGTCAAGAAAGAGCGTGGGAACACTGGCAAAAACCCCAGGAGTATTAGTTCAGCCTAAGTCATTACTGGGGTTCTGACATCCGTTACAATTCGTCTGATCACCGCAGTCCCGAATGAGGATGAAGTGGTCAACTCTTCACTTCTCTAAATTCTGTAGGTAATGTCATACTTATCGTTAACTAACGATTGGCCTTCATCTTGACTATAAAGATGGCAAACGAACGGCGACACCAACAGAACATAAAATCAGCAAGAACGACTAGGAGATTATATTCTCCTCAGTGAACAAAGACACTGCTGAACAGTGCAACGGGCTTGTTCATCTTTCTCAGCATCAACATGCAGATGTTTTGCACGAGACAGAGAACATTCCTTGTCGATGTCAAAAAGGATTAAACGGTTTCCTGACGGCCACGTGACCATGTAATGGGAAGGGCACACGGTTGCTCCCGTCTTGATGATGATGGACCCTAGTGAGCAGAAAAGGTGTGAGTCATGACCATGGTGTCAATGGGGATAGTGATAGACTTGTGAATGTTGGTGAGAACGACGATTTAGATATTGAGCGTGATTACAACGACCACGGAGAGGATTATGTTAATAACGTCTGGGGACGTCGGAACAGAGTTAATTTTTGGTCCAAAGACATCATACA
>LOND01001256.1:85351-101698 GCA_014220965.1 Paragonimus kellicotti | reverse complement strand
CCTGCCAAAATCTAGGGGACACAAAATAGACCTTCGGTAGGGAAATGATGATATTACGAAACCGGCTGCCGAGGATGTGAAGGCAGTATCACAGTTGAACGGTACGGCAGAATTTTTCAGTGGATCCCTTTCAAATATGTCTGATACATGGACCCCATCTGCATTTTGACCCATGAAGGAATACTGCGAATGTCGGGAGGAAAACAACGAACAGCGTTAGTTGAAATAAGATCAGTTATTGTCAGGATTATCGTAATTACCTGTTACACTCCAGCACTATTAGCTATTTGATATGATAGCAACAAAACTGGTTTAGCGACGCTAATGTTACAAGATGGAGGACGGACAGATAGCTGGAACTGGTGCCTTTCATCAACGGAAGAAGCTGAAAACGAAATGTTGGCAGCATATCCTCCCCGAAGTGATTCAACACTTACACCTCTGATTGAGAGGCTAAAGCACGCAATAACCACAAGCTGTTAGTATTGACAGGAAGGAAACCGTTATCTATCGCATCCAGAAGGCCGCGTAAAATATCAACCAGATTTAACGACCATGGCTTCGGATTTATCTGTTGGCCGAGGATTCATGTGCACAAACCTAACACGCCGTCCTTAGTCTATGGAAAAAGGGATTTCCTCAAACAGCGTCACTCTGGCACTACTGCTGCTCTAGATCACATTATGGCCAAAGCCACCCTAATCACAGACCTCTAAAAAGCAACGGCATAATCTGCTACGTTACACTGACGGGTTGAACTAGCTGCAACCGGAAAATCGCACGACGAGAAAAGTTCGACAGGGAAACCTGCAGCCACTTTCAGAAACTGTGTTGAGCTATCCATGAAGGTGGTCTAACATTCGGAAAAGGAAGAATTGCAACTCCAAGAACGTTTCGGTGGAGGATGCTGAATCCGGTTCGCCAAACACATAAAAGAGTGAACAGTTGTATCCACAGGACAAAAGAGCTTTCCAAATGACCTTATTAAATATATATCTTTATATATATATCTAACGTGCCGTGAGAGGCAAAATACAAGACTTTTCAGTTTGTTGGAATATACAATGATCTAGTGGTTGATACGCGGATGCGAGGCCAAAAACCCAGTTTGTCGTATCGGTACGAGTATTCTTCTGGTATTACGTGGACTCCAGTTTTTATGAAATGCAATCGTGGAAAAACTGGTGTTGCACCATATCCCTGGACACAGTGTCAGTGTAAGAACAGTAGACACAAGTAGTAGCAAGACCTTATCGTTCACCCAATAGTCCTACCAAGCAGGTAAATATTCAACGAGGCCTCAACTTGCATCTTGGAGAAAGCATTAACGACAGTTAGCGGAAGATCATGCGCTGAGCGACTACCCTGTAACATAATTTTTTTCTGAGAAGACATTGTAATCTTTTAGTTCATATGGACCAGCGATATTGAAGAGTTTATCTGCCAGCCCCTCGGAAGAGAGGGACAAGGAAAAGTGTGATATGCTTGCCTTGTTGAGGCTTTCTGTCTCCATCGTAACCTGTTTTGGTAGCGATATATTTTGGTGTCCTTCATGGTTCGATTTATTAGTCATCTGCAATCTCTTCTCACGTCCAAATGGCTATTTCCAACTGGCTTCGAAGTTGAAACGCCGTATCGGTGAACAACACAGTTGCCGTCTAATTTCCGGTTGAAGCATCCAAAAGTATTATTCGGTGAGTTTCTATATAAATACATCAGTACTTTTGTTTTAATATTTCGGTGTTATTAAACTTTTCCGCAGCGGATGATACAATGCTATTTTCAAGGTTGGGATGGAGGACGGCAGGCGTGATATTAAAGTATGTCGCAGTCGCCTCTGTTGTTTTGCTTGCACGTAAGGGGGCATGGATGTCAGTGTTATACGAGTTCAATTGTTCTGGTCATTTTAAGCTTAGTTCATCGCTGGCGTCAGCTCACATCTGATGGGCGAAGTCTATAATACCACACTAGGTCGAACTACCTTAATGTACGTCATCCAATAGGAATTCATCTTATTCCTTAATCATAAGGGCTAAATGAGATGTATCATTGGAATGTATGTGTGAATATACGATACGTTGAGGAGTATTTTACAGTTCCCTCATCAAATGTGGGACGGACAGCTTAAGCTATTCAAATTGATGGAATCTCATGAATTTATGATTCTCATAATAGAAGCACTAAGAAGGGCACTGTTTTGCTGCATGTCAACCATAACATGGTATATTATCTATACTGTCTATTGTCTTACGCATGATCAACTGTTTCCCCTTGATTCTGCCCCCAGTTCCATTGGTTGGTTCAGAGAGCGTGAACTGACTTGTGTGTTACAATAACCTTATTCCATTTGATGGAGGCTTTCGTCACGTGTGCTTTCTGTGGTTTTAATATAGTGCACAGACAACCTCTAGTCGCTTATAAGGCTGCGAGTCCAAATTGAGTGGTCACCAACCACAATGGTACAATAATTGATTTACATTGTTCAAGTCATGCATTGTATCCCGAAATATCCAACTGCAGTTCAGCCATGGGATGATTCTCTTTTTTACCAAGACGGTGTAACCTTTCTTCTAGGTACCTTATACACATTCAATTTCATTGCGGGGTCACTCAGGCGCTACGTCAAAAAGAACTGTGTGAAATGATAATTTATTTTTCACCCGTTCCGAGTAGTACACACGGTCTGTGGGTAAGCACATCTTATGTAAATTAACCCTACCATAGACTGTGATTTAAGCATATACCCGCACACGCCTCGTAGTATCACATGGCGTATGTCTAAATAAGTTGGCCCATAGTCGCCTTTACTGGGATTTAAGTGCGTTTATTCAGGGATCATGGTTGTTGCTCCAAGCAGTTAGAAGTGATTTACCTACTTGTTACTTTGTTCACAGAAACCCTTTAGCGACTCGTTGGTAACACGAAATGTTGACAGAGTTGTTAGAAAGCACTTGGGGTTTTTGGAACCCATATCCGAATTTGTGGAATGTAATGCATATTTTAGGTGTACCTGACCTATTGGACGCTTGCTCCACATACACGCCCATTTTTAACTTTAGACTCATGGTTTCCGTACATCTTCTGCGTTTACACGCCGTTACCGTGCGATTGTGGCTAACATTGGCGTAGGCTGTTATCTCATTGTCCGTGGCGAGGCTCACCGGGTTTTCAGTTAGTTCAGTCAGGAGTAGTGTATATTACTTTGGACGGTCAGCAGTTAATTGCTTCTTCACACGTAGCCCCAACACCGCAGTCCCTAGGTAACTCCTCAATTTTATTGCACGACAGACCAAACCGTTATTCGCAGATGCGTGTAAAGCCATCAACGATACCACAAGCACCCTGAGATGTTGCTGTACAAGTATGCGACTCACTAGACCGATGCACCGCCTCCAACATAGTGCTTCGTAGTGGGGAGATATGTCCTCGAATTAAACCTGTTTGTTAAAGGCTGGAAGCTCACTCCATACAAACCAGTCTAGTCCTTAGCCTTTTTCAACGTAATCCGAATGCCTTTAACAAGGAGGCTGAGTCGAGTGATTTCATCAGTGCAACTCACGTTGACCATCTCAATGCCAAGAGGCAGATCCACAAGTTATTGGATACAATAAACGCACCTTCTGAAAAGTCATCCATGGCAGAGTTGGATAAGAGAGAAATCGGACTTCCGTGGAGAATACCATTTGAAGTAGTGAACACCCTCGACACTTACTCCTAAATACTAATTCAGCTTACAGAGCAGTCATGCAGTTTCACGTATTTCTGTGGAGTTCCTCTATAACAAAGATAACCCTAGAGAACAACAGTATTCAGGACATCTTATGAGTTAAAAACTATCACTTCTTTTGGTTATCCTTAAAATGTTAGTGCTGCAAGATCCGTCAGGATATAAGTGTGATCGGTGCACTCGGTGACCCGGCTCGGATGTTGTCTGTTCTCAATATTCCCAGGATAGTGCGAATCAACTCGCTAAAATGCCAGTGGGCAACGAGCTCAACGGACTCAAGGTGTGGTTCCTATTTGAAATCAGGAGTGATTATTAATAAGCACCGATCCGGAGATACTCCTTCAGTCTTTCAAACCATCCAGAAACGTTTTGTCATTCCTGTTATCAGTCTTTTATCAATGTATCGAACAGCCTGTCCGCGTCGACAATATTTCTCCATCTCCCGCTTCATTCGTTTCTGGAGTTTTTATTCTTTTCTGTTGTTTTCTTTCTTGTGGATATTCTACATCACTTCTTCGGGATCAGTGATTCTATCCACTTTACCGTCTGCGCAACACAGTGGGTATTGGCAGTGGAAGAATTCATTTCTGGATTATGTGTGTGTTCCACTCGATTCATCTGTTTAATCTTTTGAGTTTGTAAAGACAGGGGTGTGATAATTAGGTTTGTGAACGTTATGTCGGCGGTTCTTTTCATGTACTTCAGTTTAGGTCAGGATCTACATGGAACTGTTAAGCACATCATACATAAAGAGGTGCATCTGTGAAGGTAACGTATTCTCCTCGCCCTTACTTAATTTCGTAGTTTGCGGGATATCGTAGTAAGCCACATCACTCAGATGATCCAGTCGTTCACATACCGCTATTTGGGTGAGTAGTTGATCGATATTATGCTGGTGACAGGTACTGTTGTTTGTCACTTTCAAAGAAGCAAATGCTATTGATCAGTGTTTACCGCTCTTAGATTTTTGTGATGCACTTTTCAGCTTCAGGGTGCAGAGTGCTCCTCCCAGTTTGCCACAGTAACGTCTGTCCTAGACATACCAACGAAGTTATGGAGGTTGCTGGTCGGTTTGTGTGTTCAAGACACCATATCTCGTACAAGAGAATCCTCATCTCCGTCTAGGTTAGCAGTATATAACTGACTCACTGTGATGCTTTACTGCCATACAGCCATAGACAGGAGAACAAACACTTACGTGGACTCAAAGGAACAGTAAAGGATAGGACCTACTCACTAAAAATGTGTCTAGACCCAACTATTCAGCATCAAGTTGTCTACATCGTTTTATCAAATAACCGAATTGTAATTGGAATCGAAGTTCTTATCTATAAGACTGAGTAGTCTCCTCCAACTTGAAGCATTTTTACCTTGAAGATATTTTGCCTAAATCTAATTATCACATTTGGAACGGTGTTACTAAGCCATTTCGAAGCTTAGTTGTCAATGATTGTAGTTCTCAAACATTTTGAGGTACGTGACCGTGAACGTTTGCATTGAATCCTACGCGTGGAATGACGTTAACGGGTAAAGGAAAGAAAAGTCAAGTGATGTGTTTCAACATTTTGGAGTGAACTTGTGCTAACCCTAAACATACATAAAGTTAGAGATCCAGGCCGGTTTTGGGAAATGCCAAGCCACCGCTCATCACACTGTACACTGTATCGGGCCTCCGACCCACCAGAACACGATTTACGGTGAACAGTTGAGTACCCAGCAAACGAAAATAAAATCAGCCATCAATAAGTTAGGAGTCGACGCCTGTTCAGTGATAACGACGCCGGTCTACCTATCACAAATTTTCGTGTTCGGACCAGATTCCTGCGATCGCTTATGTCTAGTTTTGGCAGTTTGACACTATCTACTCTACAAATGACTCTGAATGTTATTTGACGGCCAACACGTCCTGGTGTAAAACTAGAAGCTGAAGTTAAAAACCTTAGGTTGCGTTCGTCTCCCTCGTGATTCACCTAGCTCCTGACTGGAGATGTTCGAAGAAGTGGCTGCTGATCGGAGTCAGTGGTGTGAATGTTTACCTCAGTCTGACGGAGTTTTCTGTGGTGTAATGACATTTATTGAAACAAGCTTGTACTGCCTTACTATGAGTTGCGACTAAGCTGTTTTTTCGCAAGGTGTTTTGGTGTTACTCATTTAATTACGGACATAAGAGTTTATGAATTACGTCCTATCCATCCTCCAAATCATTCCCTGAAATAGGTTTTTCCCTCCATGCTGGCATCATTGAAGTTTGTGCCGATAAGGATATATGAGTTGTTTGACTATATTCTGCCCCATTTCATCAAGTATATCGTACTGCAGGAATTGCTTTACAAACCGCAAGATTCACCATCGTCATCCTCACTGTCATCATAGAAAACTTGTTACCTTCCGAAGCAAAGTCAAAAAGCAGCAATTGTGTCGCTAAACAATCAATTTTCCAGAGTTTCCATGACCTATTTTATGACCACAGGAAACAGCAGTAATATGCAGAAATCCAATTGGTCCCGAAGTCGGCTTTTCGATTGGTTTGCTCGGTTCAGTTTGTAGCTCGTTTGTTTTAACGCATAACACACAACCTGTTTACTCTGATGCTCTTTTATAACTAAACCCGATATTACGCCAGAATACTGTCCGGATTGGTCACTGCTTTGACTTACTGGTTTGCTCTAGTTGTTGACACAAATTAGCTGTGGTCTGCGCGAATTAGTGATTGAGCTCGTGTCGATGAGCCCGTCCAACGCAATCTTTTTAGTCATTATCATCAAAATTAGCAACACATTGGGGGTTCTCACTGATCCTTAACTGTCACACAATCATGTAGAGGGATCTCAGCCGCAGAGAAGAAAAGAAAAGAAAGGGACGATCCCCGAATATTAACCAACCGGTTCCATATCTAAACATGCAACGTCGAGCTGTCTACACCTTGCAAACAAACAACCGAGCTGTAAGTGAAAGTAAGAGCTAAATCAGCAATGACAGCTTTCTCACGGCCTTTGCTGTCCCGCGCCATTAAATGCACTTATTTCATAAACTACGACAGCATTCACGCCACTGAGCTCGATTAGCCGCCATCTCACCTAACGTCTCAAGCCACCGACTCTGTGAGTCGCGAGGGCCCCAACCCGGGAGACGAACCCGAACTACAGTAGCCAACCCCTCGTGAACGACTGCATTTCACCACGCCAGGTCATCATCTATACACATTGCACATTACACCGGTCGGCCACAGGAGCGGTAAAGAGTGTTCGACTTGGCAGACGACTAGTTGGCGTCCTCAGTGAATGACCCATTCATCCAAATGTGTGCAAACCTAACGATTGAACAAGGGAACTCGTTCGGCAGTCACTACCAAATATTTCGTTGTTTACGCTTTGGTGTCACCCGATGCAAGCTACCGAACGCGGACATCGACGGTCAGGCACCTGAAGACGGTTCACGTCTTCTACTCTGAGTGGCCAAGTTTCGCAGTTGTAAAGTAATACAGCCCTCATTTCCGCCTAATACACGCAAACCTTAAGCCTCAGAGAGATGAGTCTCTGTCACCAAGGCTGTCCTGGATTAGCAAATACCGCCCTCGACTTACAGGTTTGCGTTTTAATTTCATTCCGTACACCTCCACTGCCGCTGATGTAGCTTCTCAAAAACACAAACCGGTCAACAACCACCATAACTTCATTATCCAACATTAAATCTACATAGTAACAGCAATCTTGAATAAGTACTTAGCACTGAGGATGTAAAACACATCCCGAAGTGTTTAGCAGAGCGCGTAGTGGCGTGTAGCACTGTGCTTGTTGCTTGGAGATGTTCGAACAACACCACGTGGTCAGTATACTTGAGGTCGGTCAGTATTCTACCCGGTAGGAGATCAATGCTGATATCTTGTGAGTGTCGCACAGTCCTCCGTTATTTTGTTATGACAAGGTTAGACAAAAATGGTGAGAGTGAGCAGCCTTGACGTACGCCGTTGCTGATGTTGAAACTATCAGACGGTTCACCGTAACTCCTAACCTGAGTTGAAGTATGAAAATAGGGTTGGTTGTTACGCCTGTGTTTAGGCAGCTCTGAAAGCATAGATCGATCCACCAAATCGAAGTCATCTTTATAGTCGAGAAATACGGTAATTGTTGGTTGGTGGTATACATGACGCTGCACCCGAATTTGGCGACTTGTGAATATTTGATCAGTACATCCTCCTCCAGGACGAAACTCTTCCCGTTCTTCTCCAATATCACCTTCCCGGGCTGTAGTGCCTCTAACAAGTATGATTGATACCATCGCCTTAATAATGACCGAAGTCAAGCTACTCCTTTTATGGTTTTCGCAACAGTCGTCGACACTTTCCTTGAATACGGTGAACTGTCAGCGATTGACCCCATCAGAGGAATGTTCTTTGTCGTCCACACAAGTTGAAACAGTTAACGTCTCCTCGTGTTCTTTGGAAAGTGCCCGCACGAGATCATCTCAGCCAGCAGCTTTATTACGTTTGAGACAAAAGGTACAACTTCTGACTTCACTTTTGTCGGTGGTTACATATCTACTGACCGTGGTACTACATAACAAATTTGCGACAGTTACACTGTAGAATCATGAGTCAGTTATCGCCATCCTGGTTCACTTTTGCGTTTAGTTGTTACACCACCTTGAGGAAAAAGGAAAGTTCTAGTCGATAAAAAGGAAAGGAAGAGACGAGAACCCAAGTACCAAAACCAACCGTGTCACTATTCCAACACTCAACATCAAAGTGTCAACACTTTGCACACAAACAACCGAGTTTAGTTGTCTTCCGCAGTATTCCATCTATCGCCCTAACCTTCTGGACTTTTTACGGATGAGCGTGTCGTTCACCTCATTGATAACTTCGCTGACAGAGCGTCATCTCGGACCAGCGTCACGGATAAGTTTGAAGGGTCTGCGAGTGTTCTCTGAGGCTAAATCGGTTTCCATTTCCCTAACTTTCTCCGTTAGTTAAGCCTTCCAATCGACCATCCTGCTGCTCTTCACTTTTCCACCGATATCTCCTCCAAGTTTGTCATATCAATTGCCGTTAGGAATATTCCCTCTGACATGCGTCTTCCTCTAAAGGCTCCGCAGATATCGAATATTTGGTCAATTCATGAACCACCGCTAACCGTATGCTACAGTACTTGCTTCAAGGATGACCCGTGATATTTGTTTCCAGCAGCTGTTTGGATCTTTGGGGTTCGAACTGCTGAGCCTGCATTCTTGTGTGGTTTGGTGCATATGCTTTACCGACAGCCTGACCAGTTTCTCAATCGTATGCCGTTGTGGTCGGTAGAGTCATCGCCCAGCGAAATTAGGAACAAACGACAACGTACCAACGCAGTCCGAATCCAAGTGTGTTCTCCAGTGCGAATAACAATACTGATTGCAATCACGCCACCCATATGTAGTAACCGTGTGGTTTATCTGAAACCAGGTCTGAAACTAGTGCCTATGTTCGGCTCACAGTTTCGACAGCTGCCCACCTTTGTCCTAACATTGTGCGCCAGCACCGTTTAGTCACCGTAATCGGAACGTGATTGGTTGTTAGTCTTATAATAGTAGTTTGATCTTGGTGGGCATAGCGGTGTTTCACAGGTTGAAGAGATGTACAAGTTTGGTTAGCGTAACGGCGAATTTCGTAGTAAATCTTACGATGTAACACTATGCGAAGTTGTTTGACATTATCACTCCGTACGTATATTTAACACGTGGAAATCTCAAGGAGTGGCAAACGTGCCATAATATGGGGAAAAATACGTGTGTTAGAAAAGGAAAAATGTGTGATGGAATACAGAGGAAGTTACAAAGATGCACAGAGCTCGCAACACGAACGCTCCTTTGCCATAACAGACAGCGTCTTCAACCAGGAAGCCATGAGCGTCCCACTGAAGCAAGCTTCAGTGTGAGTACGTTTCTACCCTTAGTCCAAGTCTTGCGCTGACCACGGGGTTGTCGTTTCCAGCCTAACTCACCACTCGCAAACAAGGCATGATGTGGCAGGCGGTGAGTTGGCATTCGTAAGATGTGGCCAAGCCAACGAAGCCTGTGAGACGAGATCAAAATGCTCAAGGGTCGACAGAGTTTATCCGTTCCGAAGACACGTCGGCGAACTTTATCATTGCTGACACGTTGTTTCGACCACATGCTGCCAATGCCTCGGAGACACCGGTGGTCGAAAACGGATACTCCATAAACATTTTCCGCGCGAATGGACCAGGTTTCGGAGCCGTACAATAGGACTGCCTTTACGGTGGCATTGTACACTCGGCCTTTCACAGAAGGACTGAGATCATGCCGACGCCACAGATGGCGTAAGTTGGCAAACGTCATCCGAGCTTTGCTGTACGATTTGTGATCTCATCAGACATTCCACTAGTGCTGATACAGCTCCCAAGGTACATAAACTCCTCGACTACTTCCAACTGCTTACCAATAAAGATAAGAGCAGGCGCGAAGTACTACCAATCCTGCAACAGCACCTCGCACTTAGTAGGTGCAAAGGCCATACCAAACTGGTAAATCGAAGCCCTTAATATGTCTAAGATGTTTAGGCTCCCTGTGAGCCCTCACACATTAGGGCGATGCACTTTACATAATTAATGTTTCGAAGTCGAGTGCCTGAAAGCGGTTCCACACCATCATATTTGCAGTCCGTCTGTTCCACAGTCAGCCGGCCTCAGGATGTTAGTTGTTGCGGAACCATCTCAGTTTACGATTACATATTTAGGACTGTAATCAGTTCACTTTATTGATTCGAGATTTTCTATGCTGATCACGGAAGAGACGATTAAGGAGAATAGCGCTTAAAGTGGACAGATCTTTGGCTTGTAAGGCATTTCCTGCAATGCGACACACTAGATAAAATGTGGACGAGATGCTGTTAGGTTATTCATATATCTTCATCGCAAATACCAGCGTCAGCTGTACAACCATGGGCGAGTAAAGTATTATTTAGTTTAGTAAACGGGAATAACTATTTGCCTTGTTTTTCTGTTGTGATTCTCACTCATTCTAACTCATTAAATGTCGATGAGCACAAGCATTTTGCACAATCCCAGTAGAAAACCATGTTCAACCGTTGTTTACCTTTTTGTCCTAATTATATTTTTCAAAATAGACTGAGGATTTGGAATGGTCCATGAAATGTGTTAACGTTTGAATGAATGTTTGAGTCGATTGACTTATTGTTTCTGCAGTGCAATTTGCTCGCTGTCATGAAATAATGTTGTTTGCCTTCCAGACAGAATCCTCACCTTGCACTATGCGGCTGACAGACGAAAAAATCAAGATACTGTTGGAGGAAAATGTGGGCCTAAAGTCATACATCGAGAACATGAATACCGAGTGTCTGGAGTTAAATGCCGCCCTTTTCGATGAGGCCAACAAAATGGTGTGCGATCAGTCGAACTTAACGCTCTAAATACCGTATTTTTCAGGTAATTGCTGCCCGCTCAAAACAGCACAGTGCCGAGAAACGTGCTAAGGAAAGGACACAAGAAAATGAGGTAATATGTACACTTTTGTAATTGAAAACTAGTCTCTAGCTTTTTCTTCGTGATTTGCAACTTGTCGTCTCCAGTTACTCCTTTATGGTAGACCAAGTTGCAGGTTGTATCTCGCTGTGCACGAAGTAGTTGGTATTAGTACCACAATTCACTGTTTGCTATTCATCTGCTCGAGTCAGAATGTTTTTTCAGGGTGGTTCCACCTAGTTTTTCTAGGTTGGTTTGCTGGTACGACTTTAGAATCTTTTGCACTCATTTATTCACGTTGATGAAAGTGTTGAACGCAAGAATTAACCTAACCTCATCCAAAAAAGTGTTCACCATTCATCTCGAGGATCTTGAACAAACATCTGCAATTGTTGTTCTTTGTTTGTTTCCCGATAAGTTGCCTGCGTTGTTGACGTTTTTTTTTTTTAAATTGGAAGGTGTACGGATTGCATCCGTGTTATTTAGGTCACTGTGTTTCGTTCACACTGTCATGTTCATGTGCACAAGTTTTGGCTTGAGTTGCCCGTAATGAATGGGGTTTATCTACTGTCTTCGATAGAAACAGCATGCTCAGGCGTGACAAATGTTCCACCAACTAAGCTACGAGGCCACGCCGTAATATCACATTTGTATTCGGTTACCCACCCAACTCCACTGCCTTATATGGAGTCCACCAAATGATCCAACGGATTGACTGCCCAAGCAGTTTGCGTCTGTCATGTTATGCTGAATTTGGTTTGAGTGTGTACACCTTTTCGGAAAGCTCCTTTGTTCATAACTGTGAACGTATCTCACTCTGTTCTGCTAAACGTGGATTTTGCGAGAGGAATTTGTACGACACTTGTCAACGTTCATTGGCTTATAGTGCCTTCGTAGTATTGCTTACGGTTTTTTGAACATCCAAGCTGCCGTATATTGTCCTGCATTATGCCTAGCTTTTGGGGTACTTTATGGTGTGGGTGTCTGCCACTGGAAGTCGCAGATGCGTAATATTGTATGAAACCTTGACGTTGAATACAAATCATGCTGAACGGTTCATGTTATTTATGTGAGGTTCCCGTGACGGTTCTCTGCGTCATGCTGGACCAGCGGTGATCTCATTATTAGTTGCAGTTAAGTATCAGTGTGAATCACTGATGTATTGCTCTCTATGATGATGATGACGATGCACTCAGTGGTGTCCGTGCACACTGTGACCGTTCACTTGTTCAGTTTCTGCCTCACGGTTGGTTGTTGATGTCATCGCTTTCTGTAAAAACGAAAATAAAGGCATAGTATTGTTTGGTTTTTAGTTAAGCTGAATTCGTGTTTGCGTTTTGTCGACGCGGTGTCCAGTATGCATAGTGATGGATGACTGACGAATATGCTTTCGGACATCACTGGCACATGTACGGCTACGTTTACGTCACCGAATATCATGGGTTGTGTGACGTGAACAGTTTGCGTCGATTTGAAGACTGTTAACGTGAATATACTTTAATGACATTTGGTACCCTTTGCGTTATATGTATGATGATGCACTCGGCATCTGACAGCATTTCTTTGCGGTTTTGTGAAGTACATTATTAAATGCCTCCATCTCTTCCTTCGTGTTCCCTATTTCAGCTGTTGCGATCGCAATTGGATGAATTGAGAACGGTCATCGCCAGTCTGCCTTCTCCTGTGGAGACTTGTGGATCACCGACCGTTCTGGGAAAGTCACCGTTATCCAGGTCAGAACCGTGTGCACACTTTAGCTTTTTTGTAAGCCTTATCCTTACCTCGTTTTCGTTTTCATACCTTTGTTGCTGTATGATTTCATGTCGTGTCAGTACGCTAAATTGGCTCTCCTTAGTCGACTGCTGTGTCGCCCATTGATTTTTGATGGCGTACTTTTTTCGTCTCCCCATCGGAATCCCATCAGTGGGTGTGGCATAGCCTGTTTCGGACAGTAGCAACAGAACTACATCTGGAAAATATCCGGTTTACATGATGAATTTCAACGCAGAAGTCAAAAGTGTCATGCCCCACGAGGTATCTCTCAAGAACACTCCGGTGCACTTTGTTCAATACATGTTTGGCCGCATTCATTTCAAGCTTAGCTTGTTGCAGTGACCAAAGCCAAAAGGCGCATGCGCACATTTGTCCTCACAAGTTGCCTGCATTACACCACATTGATCTACCCGCAAATTCCGTGTCTAACATAGACCCCAGGGGCTAAGACCGCATGATGCGTGAATGATGTCCCATGTAACCCAGCCAGTCGGTACTGGCTAGCCAGATGGCAAGCCAAAGTGAAAATGAGTTGTCGATTTGTCGAAAGCAAACCAAGTAAAAAACTTTCTAGTAGTAAAGTCTAAGGTAGATGGACGATCATATCTTGAAAATGAGACATATTTCCAATACAGGGTTAGATTTTTTTACACTTTATAAAAGTTGATGAATACGAGCGGGTTTCAGTCTCAGTTAAGAGACCAAACAAGACTTTCGCGTTGGGTTACATCAACATAGCTAGAAAAAGAAGCGCATCACAGACTTCTGAAAGAAGACTAGGTGGTTTACTTACCAACCAATAGTCGCTGGTTCATACACATGAAGCTTATACAATCAAGGTAGCCTGCCCACACGCCCCTTCGCTAGCAGTTCGTTATGGGAACTTCGAACGCTTATCAGTCAAAAACTTCCGCTGCGGCACTTGACGCAATGCGACACGATCATATTGCCGCGTTCTACCGATCGTCCCCGAAATGTGGACTTGGATACAAAATCTAGATCGCAAATCAAGAGGCAGGCCTCCTAACCAAGTTGGATGAACGAACGACCTGAACACAACGCTGTAACCACAGCCAGACGCGCATTTCCAGTCAAGTCGTTCGCCGCCATCATCTCCAGTATTTTGGCCACCACGGTCCACGACAACTAACATCGAGCTGTTGACAAACGTCTCTTTAACCGTCTCAGCGCTTGAAAGGTAACACTGGACTGAGAACCAGCATGCATCGGTGACTACAAATGGACATGGTGGAAATACGACATTTCCCTAACGGATTGTATCGTCACGGTAGTTTTTTCACCAAATGATAGATACTTTAGAGAAACTGCACTCGTGAACGAAACAGATTTACAAATCACTAAAAAAACCGACCAACACCTAACAATCTCCCCACAAAATCAGAGGTACGTCATGCTGTGTTTTTAGGTTTATCGCGCCATTTGTGAACTATGACGTGACTTTTCATAGTCCTGTCGTCAAACCATAAACAGCGCTTGGAACGTCTCAGTGTCGTAAACCGTCATCATTCATTTTCTGTAGCCTTCTATTCACATTTATCGTGTCGTGATAAAGCATCTGATTGTGTTATAGTGTCGCGTGGACAGCTTGTTTAAAAATGCTGTCCAAATTGAGGTGTTTTGTTCTTTGGAAACCTTCGTTTTCTTGAAAACTACCGTGCACAAATGGGACTGAGCCAAAGATCATGACGGATCCATGTCACACTGCTGCACTGTGTCTATGTGGACAGTATGTTGCTTTATGGAAACAACTACCGATACTGATACATGTAGCTACTACTCTATGTTGTTAGCTAGAACTGACTACATGTTGATGTATGGTTGTTGGTGCCGTTTGCAGCATAATACAAGATCATTTGTACATTCCGTGCAGTAAATGTTCGGTTTCCATTCTTGACGGCTTTTATATATCACGTCTGGTTACCACGTATCTGTGAATAATGATTTAATGCGTCGTGCGCCAAAGTCTGGTTTTGCTCACACAAAGCATTCTCCTTAGGCCTGATGAAAGTGGTAGGGATTGCATTACATCCCAGGATCAATGCTATTTTGGATACCACTGGTGTTTGTGGACGTTCCCCCTAGACCTGTGTTTGAGACAGCCTCAGAGAAAGAAATCTGACGGAATAATATTTCCGACGACTGAGTCCACCGCGATCGATCCATCGTCTCCAGAATGATTCACCCAGGTATTCTCGTATTTATGGTCTATAGTGTGGTTCTGCCCCTCTTGTTGAAATCAAACGTATTCAAGTACCTAGTGTTGAGATGCGGGTACAAACATTCTGGCAGTATCTGAATGAGAATGTCTTAGTTTATAAATAATTATGTTCCAACAAGCCCCGCACAAACCATAAATTTTGGGCTACGTTGATGTCGGATTGGATTGAATCGATGGGATTTATTGGTGTTTCGAAAGTAGAGTTTTTCTGCACGAATCGAATCAGACAGAATATTGCTTCGTCATTAAATACTGTCAAAGCTGAATCTCTTGCGGATAAATGTCACGTGCAAAATGACTTACATTTGTCTGGTTCTGACAACCGAATCATCTGTAGTCGAGCCTCCCGGTATGGTTAATACATGTATCTTTTGAGTACCCTGCCTACAACGGACTTCGAAATGTTGCATTCTTAAGCGAGCCGACGCTCTTTTGAGGGCTGTTTTTGGCACATCGTAGAACAGTCATCCGCTGATGTCCGTGGTCGACCAATTATTTGCAGGACATGAACACTGTCCGTCGTAACACACCTTCATCAGCCTTCAAACTGATTCACAGGTAGCCGATCGCGTACTCACATGCCTTGCATTCAAATCCCTGGTTGTCTCTTCCACACTCCCACCACAGACGACATGAATGAAAGCCAGTTCAATACGCTGTTCAGTTATCAGATTACCGGTACGTCGACCACTTGTTTACGCCCCAAGAGTGTGGTCTGGTTCCAGCGTGATAAGTTCTTCCATACCAAGTTGTGAGCAATGTGTCCCAACATAATCCAATCCAGCATAACCAGAGTCAGCAGACAGACAGACATGCACGCATTCACACACAAAACGAACTAGTTACCTCGGGGCCCACAATTTGAACTTACCTTCAGTGGTGTGAAAGTCTCGATTCTAAAACGCCATCAGAAGCGTTTATACTTATACATTATACAACCCTAGAAAGGTCAGTTTGTCAACAAACACGATAATTTTAAGAAGCGTATTACATCCTTTGCTCGATCCACCTCTGTCAGAAAATACATGTATCGACACGTTATCCTAGGTCGTGGTACTCAAGCCGACACTGAGACGTTCCAAGCGCTGTTTATTGTTTAACGACAGGACTATGAAAAGTCACGTCATAGT
>LOND01001256.1:56117-72086 GCA_014220965.1 Paragonimus kellicotti | reverse complement strand
AGATCACGGGACAGTTGCGATAATTTTTCGGGATCGAGATTTCCGTGTTAATTAATATCAGAAAGAGGGTTACAACACCTTCCTTTTTTTGACTGAGGCTCTCTCATTCCTTCATGGTTGTCTGGTCGGTATGTAGCAGCTAAAACCGCTGATGTATTGCTACCTTTGTTGGTTTTGATAATGATTGTTGTTTATCTGAGATTTTATTTGCTTGATCAAAGGCCTACGGTTTCTGAACGTTATGTGTTCTACTGCTTGCTTTACAGCAATGACGTGAACCGACCTCAAGCAGCTTTCCACCAATAAGTAAACATCGACACCCTTGAACGGCGGTCGGAAAACTCCTTTTTTTTCTAGCGAATCATTGGTTTTAGATTGCATTGTACATTTGTGTTGTTGGACTTCGGTTGAAGTCCTCGCGGATAACCGTTGTCTAATCAAGTTTTTACCCAGTTTGCCTTGCTCATCATCTCGGTTGTAACTAGTGCAAGGCCGCTTTGCCTCTTCCACGTGTTTTTTTTTCGGGTGAACAGCACGCTAAGTAAATGCATCCATTCTTTTTACCATGTTCATGTCTAGGAACACTGTCGGCGACGGGTCTCTTTTTCTGAGGCGTAACACATGTTTGTGTGTTGGAAGGTTCATTTGGTCTGAGAAATGTGCTATACTGACCTGCCCCTTGGTAATTAGAAGATTATCAACATATCTTCCGCAAAACGCATACTGTCCAGTTTCTTTGCTGTTGCCTTTTCTAGTCTTATCGCTTACATGTCGGCTGAAAGCGTAACGATTGGACTGACTATCGCAACGCCGTCAATTTGATAATAAACTTTAAAACTTATAACTTACGATAGTTGTACGCAGAAAGTAGGCTTCCCAGTTCTCTTTCCGCGAGTGTGACCTTTATCGCAATTGAATTGATATGGGACATAAAACTGATTGTGTCTTCTAACGTCACACTCGATAATGGATACGCGGGTGCTATGTTGTGAACCTAAGTTGTCCCAAATTTTTCTGATGCCATACTGGTGTCTGCCTTTCTGAAAAGCAGTCAACTTTGATTTCGTCCGTTTCTTCATCGGTTTGTTGATCGGACAATGTGGATGTACGCTTTGTACGTTGAAGACTGAGTGATGTTCTCAGTGTACCGCTGCTTGAGTGACCATAGCTAAAAATAAGAAAAAGTAGATAGCGGCAAAAGTTGTATGTGTAATTTCGCCCCTTGACCTCAAAATACCTTACGCAGCATGTCACTGATTCATCATCTTGTATTACTTTTTCTTCAAGTTTGTTCAATCTCCGGTTTCCCGTAAGCATGTGATGCGCTGAATTTTGTTAACAGTGTTCGACGCAGGTATAATCAAATCCTAGATGGTATCCACCACTTAGTTTTGTTTGGTACACTGCATAAACAAGTTCCTTCGGCTGTCGCACTGGCAGAATGAGTGAATGTGTAGGTCAACGGATATCCGAATGTTTTTTCTCTAGTGGTCATCATTATCAATAATGTGAACAAGGATCAAATAGATAACCGAATGAGAAACCCTGGATCACGGATTTTGAAACGCACCCCGACGTATGTTATTACACCCACTAGACCAGCTTCTTCTCTGTGCTGTTGTTACATAACGCCAACCGCACATTCATGACTAGTAATGAACCCATGTTGATCACAATTAGGATTATCGTTTGATTCTCAGCAATCCACCTCATACTGTCAGCTCGTTCCGATCGTAACACTTTTGAACGTTTCCAAAATCTTCATAACCATACCCTGACATGGACATGTTCGGGGGATTTTAGTAAATGATTGACGAAGTAGCGGCTTGAAACACCAATTTTCCTACTGTACTAATAAATACAAGTGCCGATTGTTTCACTGTTTGGCCTTAATGGACCAAGTTTCTATCGTTTATACAGCCTCATCAACAAGAAAAGTTATCAGTCTAAAAGCTTTGGTCGCCGACGTCGTGGTCGTGGAGAACAGCCGTCGGACATGCAGTCAACTCCGACTTTGTACCGAAAATCGTGCGATAATCTTAGTCTCCTGATTGCTCCTTCTCCCGGATCGCTTCTAACTACCGTAAGCCGCAGTGCTCTGCTAGACGCGCTATTGGCCGAAGAGAGCGATGCTGACGAGCTGGATCGAGCAGTTTTTCAAGTATGTGCTTACTTGACTGCGATAGAATACATTCGCGATCCTGATAATAACCGTCTGTTGATGAATGACTTATTTCGAATTTAAATTCAACTTGGAATGGTTTAGTATGGTAGACATTGAATTTCAAACTTAAAGCCGATCGCCCTATTCTCTGACTTTCTTGAGTGAATTCGTGTTCTGAAGTGCATTCTGTTTCCATTTGCGGCAAGTAACAGAAGCCGATGCAGTAAACAGCAAAGGCATGAACTTAAATCACATGGTCCGTAGTAAGGTAAATAGGGCGTTCAATGCGTTTACTCAGAGAACTTTTGTTTTTCCCGGAGACATTAGAACTAACTTACTACTTCACACGCCACCCTCTTTGTATCGACCTCCAAACGATTCCTTGATAAAACGAAATGTAAGCACAATTCTTTAAAGATCATTTCGTGATGTAAGATAAGATACATAATCACAGAAATGAACCGTATCTGAATACGAAGAAATACAATGTATAAGTTAGGCAGTGTTAATTATTAAGCTGTTGTAGTCCGTACACACATTTTATACCGGTAAACATAACTAACCTTATACTCCTCGTGTATCTCACTATGCCTATCTAAACCGATCATGTGACCATAACCAAAATCAACACCAATTACCCTTGAAATGATTTCTGTTTTGTTCAGTTTTCAGTCATCTTATTCGAGATACCGCTAATTCGGTTTGAAATAATGATGCTTCCTCTTTTGCTTTATCGTCCAAATGGTAAATCGCATACGAATCAGATGTTTCCAGAGCACACAAAGCCAACAGTGCTTCTGCGAAAGCTATTTATCGATCGATCGTGCCGTTTTATTGTCCGTCTGTGTTGATAGGTTTTGTTTCTTAGTGCTTCTGCTATCCCAGGGAGTCATCTTGGTTTAACATCACCGGACTGCTTCAGTCATTGCTGCGTTAAGGTTCACTCTATTTTGTCTTATTTCCCAGATGCAGGAAGTTTAAATTATTCGGTGAACCCTACAGAGAACACTATGTATAGGCTACTAGGTGTCGGTGCTCTTTGCAAATTAATTTTGTAATTACCAATCGTTTGTATCGAATTTGTCACTGCATCTCTGATTGAGGGATTGTATGTGTACTATCCACTACAGTTCAGTTGATTGCTGGCGGAGTCTGATAACATGAGTGAAATACCACTCTCAACATTTTTCTTTCATCTGTTATAATAATGCGAGTTTGAGTGCTACTTGATTACATTCGCTTTTTTTATTAGTTCATCGTTTCGTCTTTTCTTTTTTGTTTCTGGAAGGACTTCATGGACTGGGTGCAGGTCGGTTGTCCTCTCGAGCTTCCGTCTGCCGCCACGTTCGATGCTACAGAACAGTCAATTGTCAACGAATCGCATGAGAGAACCACCACCCCAAGGCGTATTTTCATCATTCGAGAAACTCCTTTAGAGTTGAACGGAGATGAGGTAGTTAGGGCAAGAACCAAAACATTTCCTGTTGACTTCTCCAGGCCTGTTTTACAACGTGATGTCTATTCTACTGCGTCCACCCTGCATCGATCCACATCGCACCACGGTCTCACGTTTATTCGTCGGTTATACGAGGACGATGTTCGCCCTTGTCTGGATTTTGCCGATCTTCAGTTGCAACGAACAATCTATTCTGCTCTACCCGAACTGGCTTTGGAAATGGTTCCATTGAATCGCTCCCAAAAGAGTTCCGCTGACTCGTCGCCAACAAATACAATCGAATATTGTCCACTACTGCCGCCACTGGAACCATCCTACCTGCTAACTGTGAAGGTGAGATGATGGTTTCAATGTCCCATTATTCTTAACTGTGCCAAAATGCAAAATGGGCCAAGTCTAGTCGTAACGTTAAATCGATCACACGTCTGCATTGAACACCTAACCTTTATTAACCACGGAATGTTTTCACTGTGACAGAAGTTTTGGAATACATAACTTGCCTTAACTGTTCTCATAGACACCGCATTATTAACATTGTGTGCTGAATTGACTGTATTATCTAGACGATTGATATTGTCAGTGATATCAAGTTGTTTGCTTCCAGTAATCATAATGTGCTAAGAAGTAACCTAATCTTTGTTCAATACTACTGATATAATGTTCATCTTATACCCATCAAGCCTATCAGCGAAACAGCTCAACATGTTCTCCACATTGTATTCGCGTACTTATCTACTCATTTTTTGTTTACCTAATGCGAGGTTCCATTGCGAAATTCTCGGAATCTCCGCATACCCCTTGTATATTTTAATCTTCCCGTCAGTCTTCTCTTACCAAGTTTTAACCCTTTTATTAACATTCTCCTCCGTGATATGCCACGTCACTGTCCGAGAGGGTCGAAACGTTGCGAAACCGATAACTCTGGTTTTTAACTCGTTGTGGCTTAACCAAGGAATTACTTAATAATGAGCATCAGCACAACGCACAATATGTTTTCCCATATCCGTTCTGTTTACGGTTCGGAAGTACCAGCTCAACACCAAGTTCACTGGACTCCTCAAGCGCACCCTCCAGAATGTCGTCCATGACAAAATTGAACAAGAAGGGGAAATCGGACACCCTTGACGAACACCACTAGAAGTGATGAACGCCCGAGACAGTTGTCCATAAACTCTCACTGCTTGCAGAGTGAGCATACAGTGATCTCAACAGATTCACGTATTTCCCTGGTACTCCCTTGTGAAGAAGACTGAATCGAAAGCAGCTTTCAGGTCCAAAAAGACCAAGACCGTCGGCTGCCTATAAGAGTGCCGATGTTCCAAGATCCGTCGCAAGGTAAAAATGTGGTCAACGCACCCTCGACCGGATCGGAATCCTGCCTGTTCTTCACGTATCTGACTTTCTCTGGGTTTAGTGAGCCGACGTAAAATGAGGCCAGTGAGTAACTTGGACGCAACAGATACCAAACTGATGCCTCTGTGGTTGTCACATAGACTTCGGGCCTCCTTTTTGAAAACGGGAATTACTGTTGAAGCACCAATCGCGAGGTACCTCTTCAGTCTCCCAAATCGTCTGGAGGAGTTTTGTCAGTTCTGATATCAACCTCTCTCCGCCATCCTTGAAAAGAGAAGGAGAGAGGAGGTCTGGTCCAGGAGCCTTATTACGCTTCAATAACTTGAGCTCTAGGACCACTTAGCTTCCGACGAAGGCCGCAGACAGTCCTCCATTATTTCGTCTATGACGAAATTGAACAAAAATGGTGAAAGGGGACAGCCTTGACGTACGCCGCTCCTGGTGCTGAAACTGTCAGACAGTTCACCGTAAACCCTAACCTGAGCTGAAGTATGGGAATAAAGCGCCGACAGTATGTTCACATACTTAGTCGGTACACCCCTACGTTTAAGCGACTCTAAAAGTGTAGATCGGTCACCGAATCAAACGCACCTTTATAGTCGAGAAATACGGCGATTGTTGGCCGGCGGTACACATGACGCTGCTCCAGAATTTGACGAAGGGTAAAAATGTGATCTATACAACCCCGCCCAGGGCGAAACCCTGCCTGTTTACCCCTCTTGAACTACGTTATTCGACCGGGAACACACTGGTTTCGTGAAGTACTCAGCGGCTCTTGTCAGAAGTCTGGCGACTACATTGCTTGTACCCAAAGTTCACAAGTATTGTAGTGTGAGGCTAGACGACCACTCAAGGTATGCACAACCATAAACTGTATAATCGAAAACCCGTAAGAATCAGGCATATGGTGGTATACGTTCCGTTTCATACCAAGACCTTGGGGTTGAGGCTGGGGTGCGTTTCTTTCGTTACACAGAGGTTTTTTATCGTCTAATAAACCTCTTTTTTTGGTGCCGACTTTGTTGCAAAGATAAAACACAGTCCCGTTTGCGTTGATGATATCCTCTGTCAGCATTGATTCGTCGCATACAGTTTTTACCATACATAGTACGTTTGACGTTTCTTCGAGTCATATTCTCGAAACGCAGCTTCATGGTCAAGCTTGTGTAAGTTGGCTCGAACGCATTTCAGCACGCGCTGAATCGACCGTTGACCAATGGCGAATTGTTGATCTGGCTTCCTGGCGAAATTTAGAGGTTCCTGTTGACAATGGAAGCACCGTTTTTCTCCAATTCCTCTGCAGAGACAGTTTTGTGAGCTATTTGTCTCCTGTTCTTCACATAGCGGATCCCTCATCCTTTGCACCAGCCGCATTCGAATGTCGACGTTTACTTTACATACGAGTTCCTGCTAGTTCACGTGAACCCATTCAACTCTATCATTCTTTTCCAACCCCATTATTGTATAATTCAATCAAATAAAAATTCCGAATTGCTTTCTTTTGTCACTCTTGCCGCGATGTTCTGGTCATCATTAAGAGAATCACCATCCCGTCTGATTCGGAAGTACGGGCTAAAAGAGTTTTAGTCAGGAAGTTGTGTCCGATTGACAAGTCGATTCCTATCTACGCTGGTCGAAATGGGCTAATTCAAAATGTGGCTTGCCGTCTATGAGCCTTATGTAAGTCAACTTCTTTAGAACTGACCAGTGCGTACTTTTAGGTGTCTTCAACACTACCCAATCGATGTTTTTCATTTCACTGAAAACAAGTTGGACTTACAAGTCATCAAGGGAACGAATCACTTTGAGTGTGTACGTGTTTTAACTGTATAACCGCACACATTTTGTGAACGCTGTTGACGTGGTAACAGAATTTATCTATCCCGTTTTGAAATGTGACATATTCAATGCGTTTTTTTCGGTAGACCCACTGGATTGCGTGCAAATGCAACAGCCGATTGTCACTTTCAGTGCGTCATGCTCAAATTTTATCCGTTTTGCTCAGCTGCCTCTTCCGAACTAATATGACCGACTTTTGTGCTTGGCCAAGTGACAAAGATTTGTGTCCCCGAAGCTAAATGTTTACATCGTGGAAAGCACCTTTATGAACATGTGCACTCTGCTCTGCCGGGTTATATGCGTGTATAATGTCTGAATGATGTCCGTCTGGTTACGGATTAATCGAAATACTCAGTCTGATGTCGTATAAACGACCATTTGCTGGAGTCCAATTAAACAAATCTTGGATCACTTCAAAGTTACGTAGTACAATCCCTAGTGTGGCTTGACCGGGACACTAGTCCTTAGTAAGTGAACGGTTGCATACTCCACTGCGCGTAGACGGATTCCAGTTGGTGACAGTGGTAGGATAATAAATATGCTTCCTAAAAACGCAGCACGCGTGTTGTTCTCGAGTGGACGAAGTATTAGTCACCTTGGATTGCGTGGGGTGCCGGGCGTTTTCCATACGCTGGACTTCCGTTCAACTCCACGTCGAACCTTTTTATGTTGAGATGCAAAGAAGCTTTCCTCACTGTTAATCGGCAACTATTAAAAATACTTAGTTAAACGTAAAACATTGTTTGAAACGTTTCCTGCTAGTTCACTGCTCTGTTCTATAGTGCCCCTCTTAAAAAATGCCATTTCTGTAGGAGCGATGCAAATTCCTTGGGAAGTATACGGTACTGAATGATCACTTCCCTAACTGACGTGGCCACCATTTATTCAGTGTCCAATCCCTTAAGGAGACCACCAATAGCACTTCTCTTTGTGTTGCCAGTTTACCCATGTGACTGTCTATTTCATGCTATAAGTGGGTCACATTCTCAATTCAGCCCCTAACGAGTCGTGCGCGAACAAAAAGCGTGGTAGTCACTGCAAGCATACGTACATACTGGCGTTCCACGTGTACTAAACACTTCTTGGATTGTACTGTGTTTTCCTGTCAAGTTAGTTCTAAGCCTCATAAGGTGACCTAACGTTGTCATCAGTCTAACTTAGTTAACCTGGACAGCTAGTTAACCGAACGTGCTTGTGACGTATCTGCACTGTTATGTGATTGACCCTTTACCCAAGGTTATTGTTACATCAGTGTCACACAAGCACCACAGGTGTCACGAGTGGCGGCGAAGTCGATTGTGATAGATCTGCAGCGCTTCAAATCTGCTTGCCATTAAGTGATGTTAGGCCGAACATGAGATAGAGTAGTTTTCGAGACATATAGCCGATTGCTTCGGGACCAGCATAACGGCAATAGTTAGGGAGTACCGAGAGGAGAAATTGTATGTTGAGGTAATGCAGACGTTCACGGGAAAATATTTATTTAACACCCATTAGGAAAATGTAAGCTTCAGCCGATGAGGACATCCCAGTTACAGGGTCATTTCAATTGACGAGCAATCTAAGATTATTTGCTGTCAAGAGAAATATCGATCTGTGGACAAAGGTTACCTATCTCCTGTTTACTTTGCAGGTGTGCCTAAAGGAGGCGAACGTTGGACAGTTGGCAGCACTTGATACGATGTGATAAAAATGAAATGAAGTGCCAATAAATTACATTGCGGCTCATCAGTTTTCCATTTCCGTCATGACACACTACAAGTATTAATTCAACCGGATCGTTACCCAAACTAGTTATCCTTTCATGTCATCGACCTCCTCTAGATCGACGTGTTTTCGTGTTTCCTTGATTTGATCGCTGTGAGAGGGAGCAACGCCAGTTGTCCATCATGTCCAAAATGGTCTCTTTTTCAACTGTTGGTTAATCTGACTGACCTCTAACTCAGACTACTTGCTTCTGAGCGGTAATAGACTACACTGGTAGCTTAGCATAATGTGAACCCAAAATCTGCTTGAAGTACAAGGTGACATCCTCGTAGGTGCCAGAGTTAACTCAACTTGCAAGCCATGGACACATTTTGATTGCGTGGTGCGAAATCGTGCACAGTCACAATCATTATATTGTCAACTTTGCAATTCATGCAAACGGTTTTCTTCAAATCTTGCAATTTCTATGATTTGTTTATTCACCCACTCATACTTGATCTTTTTTCTGTTTTTCCAGAACATCTCTGAAGGTTCCGATCAACCGGTGGTTGCCCGTATTTCCACTGAGGCTCGTCATCGGATTGCTGCTGTCGTCAATCTGTTCCAGTACTTGAGTCTCATCGCTCGGGGTGTTGTTTCAGTAGTAACTAAACGATTGAGCTCGAAAGAGTATGACCAAATAGATGGCGCATCCTCAGATACTGGCTCCGTGCATTACGATCCTTATTTACTCGGTAAACAGTTCGCCAAAATACAGCGGATTCGCTTGATGATCGCATTTGCTCGTCTTGGATTTGGTCTTCCTGAATCGGAATGAAAACGAACTTCCTCCCTCGATCCTAATTTCAGGCATATTTCAGGCTATTTCTCGCTGGTCACTTTTTGTTGTGTGAGTCTTTCTCCAATTCCGTTCGTGACAAGCGCGTCTTCAACCAGCACAGCGTTCAGGTTGTTTTTCGATATCTTCTCCGATGTGTTTTCCTTACCAACGTTTGTTATCGGTTTTTCCTTTATCCAAGCACACGCAGTTTATTTTTATTCCTCGGGGAGTACCAATTAAGCGCAATTTTCCGCACGAATATATTCGAAATTCTGTGTATGTTTTAACGTCTATACTGAGTTCAGATTTATCATGGCACTCGTTTGATTTCAGTTGCCTGTTTTGCTTGTGTGTGCAATTGTCCCATTGTCGTTTTTATGTCCACAAGCAATCTATCGTGATATTGTTGTCATTTGTTTTCGTCCACGATGCTTCTTGGCTTGTACGCACTTTCCGGTCATATATGCCACTGTGCGCAATTTAAAAGTTTTCCCATCATCTTTATATGTAATGGGAGTGGATGTTATGGCATAATATGAGCATTATCGTTTATGATAAGAAGCGCATTGTAACCAACCTCGTTTCCGGTGTTTCATCATCAGGCTGAATACAATACATTTATGTAGGCTTATCAAATACGCACGATAGAACCACTGTGTTTCAAAAATGTAAACACACTACGAAGACGCATGAATTGCTTCCTAGCCGATCTCAATCTTTATATTCGACCAGGATATTGGCAGGAAGAGATCTGACCTCAAGCGAGAGCAGTCACCTTTCGTTCGCGTTCAGAAGTTTCAAGGTATCAACAAACTTAAAGCGATTTATCATACAGTATGGAATTACTTGTGTTGTGATTATTCATGGTTGTGTGTGGGCTGAGATACTGCCAGGACGCCCAGACCTAGACAGGAGAACGATTAGGGTTCTCAACCAAAGCCTTTGGCTCAAAAGCCTGTACCGCAAGGCAGCGGTTGGGTGGCAATGTACCAGAACTGGTACTTTTTTCCGGAAAAGATGCCAACCTTCTTCCAACCCCCAATCTGGAGGACCAGGAGACTGGTTTGTCAGACCTCTATCTATTGGTCTGCCTGGTATGAGTGACTCTATCGGTGTGGTAGCCACGCCATCTAGTATAGCCCAACAGGTCACCGAGATTCGCAAGTCGTCACATCACGTCGAGGTCCATTCTCGCTGTGACAGCGACGTTAGGTGAGATGGCGGCTAATCGAGCTCAGTGGCGTGAATGTTGTTGTTTGGCCGAGTTGTCTGTGAAGTGAGTGCACTTAATGACGCGGGGCAGTGAAAGCCGTAAGGAAGCTGTCTTGCTGATGACGCCTTACTTTCACTTACAGCTCGGTTGTTTGTTTGCAAGGTGTAGGCGCCTTGATGTTGTATGTTTGAATATAGACGTAGCTATTTTTAGTAGTTAGGTCTCCTTCATTTTCTTCTCTTATATGGGGTTTTTTCTTTCGTGGTTGTTTGGTAGTTAACCATCAGTGTGAACCACTGGTGTATTGTTGTCTATGATGATTTTTCAGGCAATTAATCGCCAGTTTTCTCCAGTATGGTTTTTAAAATTAGGCCAGCGAATTCGTCATTACTTTACACGGTTCACTGAAACTACCTGAACTTGGTCGCATTGGAATTCTAATATCTGTTGGTCCATCATTTTCTCTTCATTTACTGCCCCGTATCCTGAATGGTCTGATCTTCGCAATTGATACGGCTTTTAGCACGCGACCATATATTTTTGTAATGCATTGCAGCTTATGCAGTCACTGTGTGCGTAAGGAACAATGAACTACGATAAGTCTCAATCTTGAAAACAATGAGTAAATTCAAGGACTGGGTTCTCCGAAGGCGAGCAGTGTTCATAAAACATCATGCTACTGAGAGATGGTCGAGGTGTTCCAAGCGCAGTTGGTCGTGTGAAGTAGTGGGGCTGAACACAATCCAACGGCAGACAACCAGTAACAGTCGTAAGAAGAATCACCACGTGCGCGTAATAGGATTTGTTCAAAAATGGGCTGCATCAATTTTCATCAACTGAATCATGTACAATACGGCCTGACAGTATTTAGGCATAGTTTACAAAATGAGGTACAAACAATGTACACACTACAACTTTCCCTTTCCAAGTCATCTGAATCAAACGTTAATGCTCGAATAAAAAGCAAGTTAAGCAACATTAGCAAAAACAAGTTGGCAGATCACTGCCTGTGCAGGTGATTGAATGTGATGGAGCAGAATTGGTTTCTGTGAGTGGTAATGGGGGATCTGAGTGGTACACTTGATGGGATTACAGGAACCGTTTAAAGAATAACTAGAAGTGTGTCGTGAATTGACGTGCTAAGTTGCCCGTTGGTTGCATAAAATCGTTATTCATACGAGCAGCTCTCAGACGGTTGGTACTGACCGTAACACGCTTAACAGCTACGTCGATAGTGAAATGTTTATTCTGAAGTGGTATCGCTCTGAATTGTCCAGGTAGGGAGGTCGCACTGATTGTTTTACTAAATCACACCTAAGGAACATGTGTGCGAATCACCTGGGATACGATAGGACCATGCATCATTTCGTGTAGAGATTGAATGAACGTGCATCATGTTTCGAAGGTCTGGTGGATGATGTGACTCGGGAAACTTCACCGTGTAGTCACAGAGTTGATCAGTACACTAGTCTTAACGTGATGGTTCCAAAATCTCCCTTCAGGATTGATCTGATATTCAACATGCAGGCGGAGGACACCGTTTCATTTGTGTTTGAAGGCTTGCGAAGTAAATGACCATCTGTCTGTGGAGACGCTCCGCGAGACTACTCGACAGGAGGTGATATGTTCACAGCCAAGCACGGAAGAAGCTGTGCTGTAATTGTGCGTCTCTGTCTGTATTAACCGCAGAAGGTACACCAAAATCAGCTACCCAGTAGAGGAGAGACGTCTTGGCAATAGTTTCACTAGTAGTATGTGATATAGGAATAGTCATCCGTCAACGAGTGAATTGATTTATACAAGTGGACAGGAAGACCTTTCCGTCAGACGATGACGCCGAACCAACAATATCCAAGTGGATGTGTGAGAATCGTGGATTTGCTGTGGGGAAATGACCAGATGAAAAGACAGCATCATGGTGGGTCTTACTACGTTGGCGGTTAAGACAGGATTGAGCCCAAGGACGTATATTCGGGTTCGTACTAGACAAAAAGTAAAGGTGAGAAATTAGTTTGAGGTTAGCAAATATTCTGAGATGTGATAGCGAATATAAGAACTCAAATAAGGATCCACAATAAGTTAACGGAGCACACAGTGGACGACTGGGTAGAGACTTGTGGCACATGATGCTGGGGTAAAAATGACGAAAGAGGACTCTGCACAATCGAAGGGACAATGAAGTATTCAGAATGAAATATCTATTCGTTTTTTTAGCTGTTCCTGTGCCAGTTTCTCAAGGCTTACGTCAAATGAAGTTGGAACCGCTTCACTCTGAAATCTGGAGAGTGCGACAACGTCGGCAGATCTTGGAATGTGACGAATGTCTGTCGTAACTTGTGCGATGACGAGTTTTACGAAGAGTGTTTGTTGGGTGAGGAGTTGAACGCGGAGATAAGTGGTTTATGATCAGCCATAATAGAGAAAACTCGACCTCCTGATGAACGTCAGAAGAGTCGAAGTGATAGGTAAGTCGTGAACAGTTCCCTGCGGAACACGTTGTATTTAGCTAGGGTAAGGGTGAGTTTTGAGAGGAAGATGAGGGGTTGCAATTCCTTGTTGGAGAACTCTACCAACTGCGTTTACTGAAGCATCTGTTGAGAGGAACTAGCGGGTGTTGGGATCGGTAGTAAAATGTGACAGGGCAATGGTTTCACTAGGTGCTTGTTTGCCAAGCGCTAAACGCATGTAGAGTTTGAGACCTGAATGCAACGCCCTTAATCCACGTAAGAGGTCGGTTAGTGGTTTGAAAATGTGTGGTCAATGTGGTATTGAACAACGATAGTAGTTGATCATATTAATGAAACTCTGAGGCTTTTTTATGGAATCAAGAAAAAGGAAATCTTGCAACGCTTTAACTTTTGTGCCAATTGATTTGTTACCCTTGAAGTTGAGTAAATGTCTTGAGAATTCTATTGAATCATCGGAGTTGCCGTTCCTGATGGAAATGATCTTGGCTAGCACTCAGCACATTATCGAGGTAAGCTTGGAGAAAGTCAAAACATCGTCCATAAAACTGAGGTTTGAGCAGTTCTGCGTACACCAATTGGTATTCGGAGAACCTTGAAAAAAGCAAAAATATTTGTCGCCGTTTCTGGAATGTAATCGGAGGCTTCCCTATGAACCAATTCTAGGAAAGCCGGTTTTGATGTTCAGAGTAAAAAATCGTAGATATGGAAAGTGGAATAACGATGGGGATCGTGGGATTTTCGAATGCGCAAAACTCTCAGAATTTGTGAAACGTATGTAATGGGACTGACCAGCAACTGTTCGATAGCCGGATAATATACGGTTGCAACGTGCGACTAAATTCAGCTTTAGCTGCCTTCAGCTTCTTGGGAGGTAGTTTACGTGATCAGGTGGTAGTAGGACGGTATGTGTTGACGACAGGTAGCGACTATGATAAACCGTACTTTTGATAGTTAAAGTTCACTGTACATTTTTGATGAGTTTGCTTTTCCATTTAATTTTCTTCTAGCCAATTTGTTATTTTGTAACTTCTGTCCCGGAGCTAAAGACAACTCGCCCCGGACGTCGCTAGCATGACTTGTTTTCTCTGTACATTTTGTTACAGGGTCAATGTTATTATCGCACATGTTTCGTTAGTGAGAAACAGACTGGGTATTATTCTGTCGGGCTGTCCCAACAAACGTGACGAACTAATTCCTATTTAGCCGTGATGGGGTCGTACGAAAGAGTCAGAAGTTGTGAGAAATTTCGAAACAACGTTGAAGATTGATTTACAGTCCCGGGTATGAGTAAACGCAGGTCAGTAAAAATAACCTCAGCCCATGTGTCGCGCACCGATGGTAACGTTGTGCAGTCCAGAAACTTTTTGTGGTACATCGATACTACGTCCCAAAAGTTACGCAAAATCGTCATCGAACATTACGTTTTGGACGTCTGCAAATGTTAATATCCAATGAACTTTTCACGCAAGGCTAGATCAGATATGTAACGACCCTTACCATGTACCAAACCCGATGACTGAATTATCCGTTCGCCTCACATCCGGTTAGCAGACTGTCTAACACATGGACGCATCCAACCGCCAGCGACCAAGGTCGCGTAGACCGACATCTACGTGCAGCACGAGGTACCGCGTGACCCGGCACTCCCGGTCCAGCCAGCGCACACAACCTGTGCTGGGCGATCCTCACTTTCACTCACCAGACTGACAGCCAGCTATTTTTTGTCAACACCAAGGTTACTAATGCTCCATATGCACACACGTCAGTACTCACCGAGTGATCGGACGATCCTGTGATGTCCATTCTGACATGAGTGAGCACGCAGACGCGCAACACCGCATAACCTCCAACGCCACGCATCGGGAGGCGTGTGCTTCGGTAACATTCTAAAACAGCGGACGCGAGGGTGTGAGGTACACCACGATCCTGCAGATCCGCACCCTGTCAACGCGACTTTACTCATTCAACATCCCCGACACACTACCCCGTACATCTGGATATTATTATCAGAGCTTTTACCATTTCGTATATTATTTTATACTATACGTGGGTCCAACACGTTTGTTTATTGTCTGTCACTTCTACTCTTATACACTGTCCAACCATATGCATCAACCCTCAACTGTATGTCCACCTTTTGTAATAAGTGGTGATTACTAGGCTGTAGTTAGTTACATGTAGTTTCACAATCTCCTTAATTGTCAAACATAAGTGAACGTGTGTTGTACGCTACTTGCGGTGTAGGCAAGTTAGGTGAATAATTCGTTTACGTTTGCCTGTTGATTACTCCGGTTCCAAAATCACTGAGAAAGTTGGTACCAGTAGAGTTATCTGATACGAAAAATAAACGAACGTGTCATTTGGTTGTTGAGTTGGGATGGGCAAAGTGACGAGCACTAGTTGGGAAGATGGATGAACTTCCAACAACTTATAAGAAGCGTCGGCTAACTTCATGTTGGGCATGTTGAACTTCAGGGATGCTAATATTTTGCGAGTTGATAGAAACAGATGTTTCAACCAGAGCTGTTGAGAAATAGATTCATCTATTTTGCGGGGTCCAAGCAACTGTTTCTTATGTCGAAGCAACTGCGATAGTGTACGATCCTTCAACTCTAGTTCTAATTTATTTTTCTTCGGCAGTCCAATTCTATTTACCAAGGCGTCTTTCATAGTGTCATATGAGTACTCGGGATAGGTTTCACCGATGAGGTCGTAGACATCTTCCGCAACCTGCTTCGAGCTGAACTGAACTACATCCAAATAAGTCATAGGCTGTGATTTAACTCCGTGATTCCTGAAAAAAGCCTCGACTCGTCCAAACCATAACTGGAAATTAGAAATGCAAAAATTGGAAAGCCGAATGGATGACTTCCTCAGTGACATCACTCAACTTCAAAACCGGTTTGAAACAACCCAAAAACAATAAGATATGCAAAATAGAATGGGTAA
>LOND01001256.1:43374-56017 GCA_014220965.1 Paragonimus kellicotti | reverse complement strand
CGATTGTGATAGATCTGCAGCGCTTCAAATCTGCTTGCCATTAAGTGATGTTAGGCCGAACATGAGATAGAGTAGTTTTCGAGACATATAGCCGATTGCTTCGGGACCAGCATAACGGCAATAGTTAGGGAGTACCGAGAGGAGAAATTGTATGTTGAGGTAATGCAGACGTTCACGGGAAAATATTTATTTAACACCCATTAGGAAAATGTAAGCTTCAGCCGATGAGGACATCCCAGTTACAGGGTCATTTCAATTGACGAGCAATCTAAGATTATTTGCTGTCAAGAGAAATATCGATCTGTGGACAAAGGTTACCTATCTCCTGTTTACTTTGCAGGTGTGCCTAAAGGAGGCGAACGTTGGACAGTTGGCAGCACTTGATACGATGTGATAAAAATGAAATGAAGTGCCAATAAATTACATTGCGGCTCATCAGTTTTTCCATTTTTCCGTCATGACAGCACTCAAAGTATTAATTTCAACGGATGTTTACCAAACTAGTTTATCCTTTTCATGTCAATCGACCTCCTCTAGATTTCGACGTGTTTTCGTTTTCTTGATTTATGCGTGTGAGAGGAGCACGCCAGTTGTCCATCATGTCCAAAATGGTCTCTTTTTCAACTGTTGGATTTTAATCTGACTGACCTCTAACTCAGACTACTTGCTTCTGAGCGGTAATAGACTACACTGGTAGCTTAGCATAATGTGAACCCAAAATCTGCTTGAAGTACAAGGTGACATCCTCGTAGGTGCCAGAGTTAACTCAACTTGCAAGCCATGGACACATTTTGATTGCGTGGTGCGAAATCGTGCACAGTCACAATCATTATATTGTCAACTTTGCAATTCATGCAAACGGTTTTCTTCAAATCTTGCAATTTCTATGATTTGTTTATTCACCCACTCATACTTGATCTTTTTTCTGTTTTTCCAGAACATCTCTGAAGGTTCCGATCAACCGGTGGTTGCCCGTATTTCCACTGAGGCTCGTCATCGGATTGCTGCTGTCGTCAATCTGTTCCAGTACTTGAGTCTCATCGCTCGGGGTGTTGTTTCAGTAGTAACTAAACGATTGAGCTCGAAAGAGTATGACCAAATAGATGGCGCATCCTCAGATACTGGCTCCGTGCATTACGATCCTTATTTACTCGGTAAACAGTTCGCCAAAATACAGCGGATTCGCTTGATGATCGCATTTGCTCGTCTTGGATTTGGTCTTCCTGAATCGGAATGAAAACGAACTTCCTCCCTCGATCCTAATTTCAGGCATATTTCAGGCTATTTCTCGCTGGTCACTTTTTGTTGTGTGAGTCTTTCTCCAATTCCGTTCGTGACAAGCGCGTCTTCAACCAGCACAGCGTTCAGGTTGTTTTTCGATATCTTCTCCGATGTGTTTTCCTTACCAACGTTTGTTATTTATCCGGTTTTTTTCCTTTATCCAAGCACACGCAGTTTATTTTTATTCCTCGGGGAGTACCAATTAAGCGCAATTTTCCGCACGAATATATTCGAAATTCTGTGTATGTTTTAACGTCTATACTGAGTTCAGATTTATCATGGCACTCGTTTGATTTCAGTTGCCTGTTTTGCTTGTGTGTGCAATTGTCCCATTGTCGTTTTTATGTCCACAAGCAATCTATCGTGATATTGTTGTCATTTGTTTTCGTCCACGATGCTTCTTGGCTTGTACGCACTTTCCGGTCATATATGCCACTGTGCGCAATTTAAAAGTTTTCCCATCATCTTTATATGTAATGGGAGTGGATGTTATGGCATAATATGAGCAATTATCGTTTATGATAAGAAGAGCGCATTGTAACCACCTCGTTTCCGTGTTGTTCATTCATCAGGTGAATTACAAATACAAAAATATTTTTTTTTAATGGTAAAAAAGGCTTATCAAGAATACGCACGATAGAACCACTGTGTTTCAAAAATGTAAACACACTACGAAGACGCATGAATTGCTTCCTAGCCGATCTCAATCTTTATATTCGACCAGGATATTGGCAGGAAGAGATCTGACCTCAAGCGAGAGCAGTCACCTTTCGTTCGCGTTCAGAAGTTTCAAGGTATCAACAAACTTTAAAGCGATTTATCAGACAGTATGGAATTACTTGTGTTGTGATTATTCATGGTTGTGTGTGGGCTGAGATACTGCCAGGACGCCCAGACCTAGACAGGAGAACGATTAGGGTTCTCAACCAAAGCCTTTGGCTCAAAAGCCTGTACCGCAAGGCAGCGGTTGGGTGGCAATGTACCAGAACTGGTACTTTTTTCCTGAAAAGATGTCGATCTTCTTCCAACCCCCAATCTGGAGGACCAGGAGACTGGTTTGTCAGACCTCTATCTATTGGCCTGCCTGGTATGAGTGACTCTATCGGTGTGGTGGCCACACCGTCCAGTTTAGCCCAATAGGTCATCGAGATGCGCAAGCCGTCACACCACGTCAAGGTCCAGTCTCGTTGTGACAGCGACGTTAGGTGAGATGGCGGCTAATCGAGCTCAGTGGCGTGAATGTTGTTGTTTGGCCGAGTTGTCTGTGAAGTGAGTGCACTTAATGACGCGGGGCAGTGAAAGCCGTAAGGAAGCTGTCTTGCTGATGACGCCTTACTTTCACTTACAGCTCGGTTGTTTGTTTGCAAGGTGTAGGCGCCTTGATGTTGTATGTTTGAATATAGACGTAGCTATTTTTAGTAGTTAGGTCCTCCTTCTTTCTCTCTCTTATATGGGGTTTTTTCTTTCGTGGTTGTTTGGTAGTTAACCATCAGTGTGAACCACTGGTGTATTGTTGTCTATGATGATTTTTCAGGCAATTAATCGCCAGTTTTCTCCAGTATGGTTTTTAAAATTAGGCCAGCGAATTCGTCATTACTTTACACGGTTCACTGAAACTACCTGAACTTGGTCGCATTGGAATTCTAATATCTGTTGGTCCATCATTTTCTCTTCATTTACTGCCCCGTATCCTGAATGGTCTGATCTTCGCAATTGATACGGCTTTTAGCACGCGACCATATATTTTTGTAATGCATTGCAGCTTATGCAGTCACTGTGTGCGTAAGGAACAATGAACTACGATAAGTCTCAATCTTAAAAACAATGAGTAAATTCAAGGACTGGGTTCTCCGAAGGCGAGCAGTGTTCATAAAACATCATGCTACTGAGAGATGGTCGAGGTGTTCCAAGCGCAGTTGGTCGTGTGAAGTAGTGGGGCTGAACACAATCCAACGGCAGACAACCAGTAACAGTCGTAAGAAGAATCACCACGTGCGCGTAATAGGATTTGTTCAAAAATGGGCTGCATCAATTTTCATCAACTGAATCATGTACAATACGGCCTGACAGTATTTAGGCATAGTTTACAAAATGAGGTACAAACAATGTACACACTACAACTTTCCCTTTCCAAGTCATCTGAATCAAACGTTAATGCTCGAATAAAAAGCAAGTTAAGCAACATTAGCAAAAACAAGTTGGCAGATCACTGCCTGTGCAGGTGATTGAATGTGATGGAGCAGAATTGGTTTCTGTGAGTGGTAATGGGGGATCTGAGTGGTACACTTGATGGGATTACAGGAACTGTTTAAAGAATAACTAGAAGTGTGTCGTGAATTGACGTGCTAAGTTGCCCGTTGGTTGCATAAAATCGTTATTCATACGAGCAGCTCTCAGACGGTTGGTACTGACCGTAACACGCTTAACAGCTACGTCGATAGTGAAATGTTTATTCTGAAGTGGTATCGCTCTGAATTGTCCAGGTAGGGAGGTCGCACTGATTGTTTTACTAAATCACACCTAAGGAACATGTGTGCGAATCACCTGGGATACGATAGGACCATGCATCATTTCGTGTAGAGATTGAATGAACGTGCATCATGTTTCGAAGGTCTGGTGGATGATGTGACTCGGGAAACTTCACCGTGTAGTCACAGAGTTGATCAGTACACTAGTCTTAACGTGATGGTTCCAAAATCTCCCTTCAGGATTGATCTGATATTCAACATGCAGGCGGAGGACACCGTTTCATTTGTGTTTGAAGGCTTGCGAAGTAAATGACCATCTGTCTGTGGAGACGCTCCGCGAGACTACTCGACAGGAGGTGATATGTTCACAGCCAAGCACGGAAGAAGCTGTGCTGTAATTGTGCGTCTCTGTCTGTATTAACCGCAGAAGGTACACCAAAATCAGCTACCCAGTAGAGGAGAGACGTCTTGGCAATAGTTTCACTAGTAGTATGTGATATAGGAATAGTCATCCGTCAACGAGTGAATTGATTTATACAAGTGGACAGGAAGACCTTTCCGTCAGACGATGACGCCGAACCAACAATATCCAAGTGGATGTGTGAGAATCGTGGATTTGCTGTGGGGAAATGACCAGATGAAAAGACAGCATCATGGTGGGTCTTACTACGTTGGCGGTTAAGACAGGATTGAGCCCAAGGACGTATATTCGGGTTCGTACTAGACAAAAAGTAAAGGTGAGAAATTAGTTTGAGGTTAGCAAATATTCTGAGATGTGATAGCGAATATAAGAACTCAAATAAGGATCCACAATAAGTTAACGGAGCACACAGTGGACGACTGGGTAGAGACTTGTGGCACATGATGCTGGGGTAAAAATGACGAAAGAGGACTCTGCACAATCGAAGGGACATGAAGTATTCAGAATGAAATATCTATTCGTTTTTTAGCTGTTCCTTGAGTTCTCAGTTTCTACTACGTCAAATGAAGTTAGTAACTCGTTCACCACTCTGAAATCTGGAGAGTGCGACAACGTCGGCAGATCTTGGAATGTGACGAATGTCTGTCGTAACTTGTGCGATGACGAGTTTTACGAAGAGTGTTTGTTGGGTGAGGAGTTGAACGCGGAGATAAGTGGTTTATGATCAGCCATAATAGACTCACTCTGATGAACGTCAAATCGAAGATTAAGTGTATAAGTCAGTGATCAGTCCTGCGGAACACGTTTGTATTTGATAGGGTATAGGGTGATTTGAGAGAAGATGAGGGGTTGCAATTCCTTGTTGGAGAACTCTACCAACTGCGTTTACTGAAGCATCTGTTGAGAGGAACTAGCGGGTGTTGGGATCGGTAGTAAAATGTGACAGGGCAATGGTTTCACTAGGTGCTTGTTTGCCCAACGCTAAACGCATGTAGAGTTTGAGACCTGAATGCAACGCTATATCTCACGTAAGAGGTGGTTCTGGTTTGAAAATGTGTGGTCAATGTGGTATTGAACAACGATAGTAGTTGATCATATTAATGAAACTCTGAGGCTTTTTTATGGAATCAAGAAAAAGGAAATCTTGCAACGCTTTAACTTTTGTGCCAATTGATTTGTTACCCTTGAAGTTGAGTAAATGTCTTGAGAATTCTATTGAATCATCGGAGTTGCCGTTCCTGATGGAAATGATCTTGGCTAGCACTCAGCACATTATCGAGGTAAGCTTGGAGAAAGTCAAAACATCGTCCATAAAACTGAGGTTTGAGCAGTTCTGCGTACACCAATTGGTATTCGGAGAACCTTGAAAAAAGCAAAAATATTTGTCGCCGTTTCTGGAATGTAATCGGAGGCTTCCCTATGAACCAATTCTAGGAAAGCCGGTTTTGATGTTCAGAGTAAAAAATCGTAGATATGGAAAGTGGAATAACGATGGGGATCGTGGGATTTTCGAATGCGCAAAACTCTCAGAATTTGTGAAACGTATGTAATGGGACTGACCAGCAACTGTTCGATAGCCGGATAATATACGGTTGTAACGTGCGACTAAATTCAGCTTTAGCTGCCTTCAGCTTCTTGGGAGGTAGTTTACGTGATCAGGTGGTAGTAGGACGGTATGTGTTGACGACAGGTAGCGACTATGATAAACCGTACTTTTGATAGTTAAAGTTCACTGTACATTTTTGATGAGTTTGCTTTTCCATTTAATTTTCTTCTAGCCAATTTGTTATTTTGTAACTTCTGTCCCGGAGCTAAAGACAACTCGCCCCGGACGTCGCTAGCATGACTTGTTTTCTCTGTACATTTTGTTACAGGGTCAATGTTATTATCGCACATGTTTCGTTAGTGAGAAACAGACTGGGTATTATTCTGTCGGGCTGTCCCAACTGACGAACTAATTCCTATTTAGCCGTGATGGGGTCGTACGAAAGAGTCAGAAGTTGTGAGAAATTTCGAAACAACGTTGAAGATTGATTTACAGTCCCGGGTATGAGTAAACGCAGGTCAGTAAAAATAACCTCAGCCCATGTGTCGCGCACCGATGGTAACGTTGTGCAGTCCAGAAACTTTTTGTGGTACATCGATACTACGTCCCAAAAGTTACGCAAAATCGTCATCGAACATTACGTTTTGGACGTCTGCAAATGTTAATATCCAATGAACTTTTCACGCAAGGCTAGATCAGATATGTAACGACCCTTACCATGTACCAAACCCGATGACTGAATTATCCGTTCGCCTCACATCCGGCTAGCAGACTGTCTAACACATGGACGCATCCAACCGCCAGCGACCAAGGTCGCGTAGACCGACATCTACGTGCAGCACGAGGTACCGCGTGACCCGGCACTCCCGGTCCAGCCAGCGCACACAACCTGTGCTGGGCGATCCTCACTTTCACTCACCAGACTGACAGCCAGCTATTTTTTGTCAACACCAAGGTTACTAATGCTCCATATGCACACACGTCAGTACTCACCGAGTGATCGGACGATCCTGTGATGTCCATTCTGACATGAGTGAGCACGCAGACGCGCAACACCGCATAACCTCCAACGCCACGCATCGGGAGGCGTGTGCTTCGGTAACATTCTAAAACAGCGGACGCGAGGGTGTGAGGTACACCACGATCCTGCAGATCCGCACCCTGTCAACGCGACTTTACTCATTCAACATCCCCGACACACTACCCCGTACATCTGGATATTATTATCAGAGCTTTTACCATTTCGTATATTATTTTATACTATACGTGGGTCCAACACGTTTGTTTATTGTCTGTCACTTCTACTCTTATACACTGTCCAACCATATGCATCAACCCTCAACTGTATGTCCACCTTTTGTAATAAGTGGTGATTACTAGGCTGTAGTTAGTTACATGTAGTTTCACATCTCCTTAATTGTCAAACATAAGTGAACGTGTGTTGTACGCTACTTGCGGTGTAGGCAAGTTAGGTGAATAATTCGTTTACGTTTGCCTGTTGATTACTCCGGTTCCAAAATCACTGAGAAAGTTGGTACCAGTAGAGTTATCTGATACGAAAAATAAACGAACGTGTCATTTGGTTGTTGAGTTGGGATGGGCAAAGTGACGAGCACTAGTTGGGAAGATGGATGAACTTCCAACAACTTATAAGAAGCGTCGGCTAACTTCATGTTGGGCATGTTGAACTTCAGGGATGCTAATATTTTGCGAGTTGATAGAAACAGATGTTTCAACCAGAGCTGTTGAGAAATAGATTCATCTATTTTGCGGGGTCCAAGCAACTGTTTCTTATGTCGAAGCAACTGCGATAGTGTACGATCCTTCAACTCTAGTTCTAATTTATTTTTCTTCGGCAGTCCAATTCTATTTACCAAGGCGTCTTTCATAGTGTCATATGAGTACTCGGGATAGGTTTCACCGATGAGGTCGTAGACATCTTCCGCAACCTGCTTCGAGCTGAACTGAACTACATCCAAATAAGTCATAGGCTGTGATTTAACTCCGTGATTCCTGAAAAAAGCCTCGACTCGTCCAAACCATAACTGGAAATTAGAAATGCAAAAATTGGAAAGCCGAATGGATGACTTCCTCAGTGACATCACTCAACTTCAAAACCGGTTTGAAACAACCCAAAAACAATAAGATATGCAAAATAGAATGGGTAAAGAACATTCACATCGGGTTCACCAAGTTTTGGTGGGAAAAGGAACTACACTGAGTCTGGTTATGTAAAATTACGAGCGAAGACGAAAACTGGACTCACCGAGAATGAACAGTGTTCATAAAATACCGAATCGTATTGGCAAGTGTCCCTAGCGTAGCTGATGCTGCAAAGCAGTGGGGCTGAAGACAACCGAACGACAAACACAGTCGCCGTCGATGTGGGAAGAACCAACAAGTGCATGTAGTAGAATTTATTCAAAAGTTTACTGCATTCATTTTCACAAAATCAGACAAATATGTGATCTGATGCAATAATCGAGGACAATTTTCGAAATGAGGTATAACGCAGTGAAAACACTACGTATGCAGGGAGGACGAATGTACCTCTTGCTTTTTCGGTTGGTATATGGTTATCAATACTCTGTCTGATGAATGAAGTAGGTTATATTGAATTATAGGTGATAGGTACCAAATTGCTCACTATTTGGCTCGAATTTTTGGTCAACATGTACCTTGCCTATGGAATATTCCGGTCTCATTGTCGTTCGGATGCCTTAGTCGTTTAGTCTGAATTATCGATTTTGTGAAAATCACCTTGTAGATCAGCTAAACTGTCAGGAAACAGCTTATCACCGGTTCGTTCACTCGTTGCACTATGCACACTTCATGAGATTTATTGATTTCATGTTAGAAGCGGAGGAGTGCAAATCGAAATGTTAATAGATTTTGATGTTTTCTGTCTGGTTTGACAAAAGAGATAAAGAAGACTGTGTTTTAAACACGGCACATCAAGTTGTCGATCTCAAGAGTTTTTTGATCTGCTTATTTTCTCGAACACTGTATGTTATCACTCGACTGGTGATGTGTGCATTCAGTAGACTGAAGCCCCAGTTCTGTGCCTTTAAGTGACCCTATATTACTTAATAAGTTTGTTTATCCATAAAAGACGCGAAGAGTTCAATAACATACCAATGCTAATTTTGTCATATAGAGCACGAGGAAGTGTCATGGCCGTCTCGTGATCACGTTTCTTCAGTGGTTCCATCAGTGATTCTACAGGTGTTGACGTACCCGTTGTTCTCAGGTTGATGATAGACCACTTTATAATCATCAACATACAACTTTGAGTAATATTATTCAAAGTCACGTGTGCGTGTTCAAGAATATCCAGGTATCGACTTCAATTCATAATGTAAATTACGTTGTTCTTCGTTCGTTTCTAATTCTAACTCCTATTATAAATTCCACTTTTATATTTCAAGTTGAACATCACCCACAATTGATCGCAGCTGTCGCATTCCCATAGACTTTCCAGTCGGCCCCTTTCGGTCGTGCCTAATGTGAGGTCAATGGCGCAGTGGTAAACACGGTTGCCTCATGAAAGCATGGCCGGAGTTCTAGTGGCAAGGATATGCACTACTGACGAGCTCTAATGAGAGCGAAACTCGAGTCTAGTGCTTCTTTTCGAAAGGGGCCGACTGGAAAGTCTATGGGAATGCGACAGCTGCGATCAATTGTGGGTGATGTTCAACTTGAAATTAACCAAATCCCCGACTACTCATCAATATTGTAACTTGTATAGTCACGCTCCGTCGTGGTTGTTAGTTGAATCGTGATTCACCATCACCGGCCTAATCTTGTGTGTTTGAGTGACTTTCCTCTTAGGTGAATCGGAATACTATACACTCCGGACTGTCGTTTTTGGTAAGAATATCTCCTCTGTTTCATATCTTGTTCATTGGTCATGCTAAAGATTTGGCACTCGGTCAATTAGTCCCTGTATACGCCTTATTGTCACAAAATTTTCAGTGGTTAGGAAAAAGCAACGTGACCAATTGTTTTCAGAAAATTATTCCTCAAAATATAAGTCATTCATACCTCTAAACAAAAAGTGAGCAGAAGCCATTTGTATCAGTTGGCTGACTCTGGCCCTATATGGAAAACGCATGGTCCCCCTTCCCGACTTGCTGGGTTTCTGTATGCACACTGATTACAGCCAGCTCACATAAGGTGAACGAAACAACTTGCTACCTGTACTTACTACTCAGTGTTGCGTACGCGTCAAGGACCGCCTGTGTGTCCCACACTCGTGCTGAGACTCAAGCTGCGTTCTGATTGGTCGCGCCTTCAACGACCAACGGCTCATTCGTCCACGCACATAAGAATGAGGCTACCGCTTGTAAATGTGACAATATAGTTTGTACTTCTACTGACTCACGTGTTCTCTCTACCGTTGTTACAGCCTGTAAGGCTTACTGTTGATAGCACAGTTGTACGAACACAACACTCGGTATCTATCAGTGGCATGACTTCAACTGATTACTCGTCATTCATTCAGTCATCATATCACTTGACTTAGTACAATTCCACTGAGCTCGGCATATCAGACATCAAAGAACAGACCCTTGTAGTCGATTGGAATGTGCACGGCAGACCGATAAATATAAATTTCGAAATGGATTTTGAGATAGTACACGTACAGAGACTCATAGATGAACGATTCAACGATGCAGTCAACGTTCACACAATGTATGGTGTTTCACCCAATGCACGAGTTGTTATCCGTCCAATAGGAAGACGTTGACTGGTCATTCTGGACTTATCGTAAAACAGTCACTAACAGTGTTGCCCAGCCAGAAAGACCATTTATTTCAAGGGGATAACGCTATGTGGCCGACAACGCCGCCTACTGGACGTTATGTCGACTCGCACTAAACGCTGCCCTTTTAGTATGGATAGAACCGCTCATCTTTTGCCCATCTGTTCACGAAACTTGGGGTGCCGTGCACGTAACGGCGGTTGATGCTGATTGTTGATTAAAACAGACGCAACCTTCTGCCAGTAAACAAAGCCAGATTAGCCACTAACAATCCTGCAAGATGGCGATCAGATGATGATGTGCATTGATTTATGCGACCGCACATAACGACCGACACCGCGGAGCTTACTGGCACAGGAGAAACGAGCAAGAAACCGAGCAACATTATGGCATCAAAGATCATCGTTGCAGGCAGAGAGCAAATGACATCCAATCACGGAGGACTGCACAATAGTATCCAGTTCGACGGAGCAGTGGCAGCTACAGCAGGTTTGTGTGAAAATCGGTTAACCCAAGGATGGATGTTGTCCGCCAGTGGACTGTGCGAGTGACGTCGAGAGGCAAATGTGAGTGCGTAAAAGTATAATTAGTTGCGGGCGTGAGTCGTCCCCTTTCTACCACTCTGAACTCGGGCAGGATGGGTGAGGCCGGCCAGTTTTAAGCAGTTGCACTGCTCAACAGCGTCAAGTACGCAAGTATGAGGCATTCACGTTTGGAGCTAAAAACTGTTGTTTCCACTTGTTGACCTCAATTGTGTACCAAACATAGTGGAACATAACAAAACTAGTGTTGATTACTCAGCGTGAACTGTCATACAAAAGCTTCAACATGACGTAGTCAATCTGATTATCAATCGTCCATATTGGTGATGGCTGGTTAGAAGACTACGACAAGTCACAATGCTAGGGCCTAAAACACGCGAGTGTATTGGACCGGCTGCAGGGTTTAAACAAACGCCTCGTGTGAGCAAAGACGGACTACGTAACCAAATGTGGATCGACTCCGCAGTTGCTGGCACAACTGTTTAATCATTTTGATGGATAAATTGGGATTCTGCAGAATAAACTGAAGGTCACTTAATCAGGTAGATGTGCTGCGGTTGCGCTGTCGGTCGATTTGGTTTCTTTGGTCCCTAGATAGGCTAGACGATGCTCTTTGACCCAATCTGATAGATGTTTATGTACAGGATTCTACTCACTACCAAATCAATTACCACTCTGATTGCTGTGAATACCTAGATCAACTACCATTCGATTGCGTAATTCAATTCTTTGTTCACACAAACAGCCTGTTTAGACCTTGTGGTTGTTGTGACCAAAGGTCAACCTAACTAGCTGCACACATTCACATGCGTTAGGTCTTATTTTTTGACATAACTGTGCGGTGGTTTTCTGTGGATTGCTATTGAGCAATGAACAATGCTGCTGTTATTGTCTAACTGCGCGTTCCCAGAATTTCAGCGACCCATTCCGAACTGAAGCACTAGACTCGAAGTTTCGCTCTCATTAGAGCTCGTCAGTAGTGCATATCCTTGCCACTGCCGGGACTAGAACTCCGGCCATGCTTTCATGAGGCAACCGTGTTGACCACTGTTCCATTAACCTCACTCTAGGCAGAGCTAAACTGTCATATGCAGACGCTCGTACACATTCGTCTGAGTAATGAGCAGCCTATCGATCGCATCGGGAAGAGTCATAATAGCTGTCTTGTTAACTCCAGCCGATGACCGCAAGTTTAGAATTCCATGCTAATTACAAGCGACTATAGTTTAACAGAAACAACAGCATATCCCAGTGTTCACTAGTGAGATCCGTAAAAATGCCAGATAATTACACCCATGCATGTGTGTATAATTATTGTGTTGTATAGTTTATATATAAACGTTTGTGTCACCTTGGCATGATGATCAGGCTTGTGCGGTGCTTTGATCAGGAAGGCAAAATCGACTAGGACTTCTGTCTTTTCAGGTTCAACTTGTCAAGTAGGCCAAAGGTGGACAGCCAGACAGAAAAACGGTTACATTCATAGGTTTGTACGCCACTACTGACTTCGTAAATGTGCCTACATAGTGAGGCACGATCTTGTAAGTATGTAGCAGTACTGTGTTTATAGTTGCAGCACCGTTTTTTTCCGCATACAGTAGAAGGGATTTAGAAAAGATG
>LOND01001255.1:95698-110975 GCA_014220965.1 Paragonimus kellicotti | reverse complement strand
GGCCGATAGGAGAAAGTGCACAGTTCGTGTGGTGCAAATAACTCGTCTGCCTTCTCAGTCGCTCTTTTAGATGCGTAGTTCTGGTCCACGGAGTCATAATCAAGAAGTGACCCTAGGTAGCTTCTCAGACCGTTAAAATCAGCCTGGTTAAAATTTCGAACTGTGGACTTTTTTACTGGTTGTTGTAACCAGTAACAGATAAGATCAAAGGTGAGCAGAGAGTGGTCACTGTGACCAAGTGGTGGCTTGATGATCACTGTCTACCAGGTGGCTCTCATTAGTGATGACTAGGTCGAGCAGAGAGGGAGTCTGACCAGGACGATGCCGCGTCGGGGCGTTGACATGCTGTGTCCACGCTCTCCGTCGTATCAACGTCAGTAAGGAAGTCGAGAATCCGCTTTCACATACCTGGTGAGAAACTGTTGCCCAGTTTATCTTGGGTGCATTAGTCACCCATAAACATGAACGAATGATCTCCGTGTTAATGGAGGGGTGATTACATATCAGCCTTTCAAACAAGATGCATAGGCATAAGAAATTAGGTCAAGAAGTGTGATAATCCGGCAAAAAGGTAGCAATACCACACCCAACCTTGCCATTTCAAATGACCGCCGCAGATAGCATAAGCCAATCAGATCTCAATGGATCAGCGATTCAACGATTTTTAACTGTTGATACACGGGTTCCGGGCAGAGACCCAAAGTATCCGGGTCCAGTCAGTTTTTCTTGTTCAATTTCGGGCAGGTTTCTGTTGGCTTGAAAGGAAGAAATTGAAAATAGGACATAGCTCCGGTGTTTGTAGGTCAATCGATTGGGAACAGTAGATGAGGCATGGGCTTTCAGTATCCCGTATCTCAGTGTGTAGAATCTCAACTTCCTCAACAGTGAGCTGAAGCAGATATCATGGCGCAGTATCCCAACCGAGGCAATAAATGCTGTTCAAGACGAGCCTTGAAAATTGTTGGAATCGGCAGAAACAACATGTATTAGAAATGAGTAGTTCGGCAGATTTTTGATATTAGATGAAAACAACTGTAAAAAATGTGAGCCTAGGTTGGATTCGAACCAGCGACAGAAACACCATGCCTGAACGCGGCGAGCGCTCTACCAGCTGAGCTACGAAGCCACGCCAGAAGCTCGGAAATTTCACATTTGGACTCGTTGAAACTTCTGTGGTCTTGGCGTGACCTCGTAGCTCAACTGATAGGGCGCTCGCCGCGTTTGAGCATGGTGTTTCTGTCGCTGGTTTGAATCCAACCCAGTCCCAGATTTTTCAAAATTGTGTCTCATATAATATCAAAGATCTGCCTGACTACTCAACAATAATACAATTTCTATACTCAGCGATGGCGTTAATGGATTCTAGCGTGAACCGTTCAAGAAATCCTTTCGGGGCAGTTGATCTGTGAATTCTCTGGTGAAAACACGTAAGACAGTGGGGCGGGTGGGAAAAAACATGGTCAGATAGAACATTGCAGTCCTTGTAAACATGCGATAAAAAACGTTATCTGTATTCTGGTCTGTTAGACCCCTAGTTTTCGTGGGTTGTTCTTCAGTGTCTTGCTATTTCCGCTGTTGAGTACCAATCGACACAGATGACTACATTCTTAGAGAAGGCTCTGAGCCAACAGTACTCCACTGGGCACATGTTCGCAGATGTCAGTCTTTCCTTATATGGTACAGCTTCCAGTCTCCGGACTGCCTTAGCGAGAAGAAGTTGCAAAGTCTCCATGAGCGACTTATCCACTTAGAGATATGACGGTCAGATTACAGCTCATTTCTCAAGATAAGTTCAAACGGACCTTCTGCGAAGAAGCCGAAAGCAACGAAGAGTGAACACGCTGAAAAAGCGTTTCAGCAACGGCAGAGTGTTAATAGCCTTCCTTACATTCGACTCAGCATTCGCAGAGCTCGGAAGAGTGTGCAACGCAATAGTTCCTGAATCATTCTTAACAAAATGTCTGAGATGGGCACCCTTCAAGGTAGTACGTGATGTTCAGAGTGCCGCGTACGCGCATAGTTTTACACTTACCAGCACTGAACTCAAGTCGATTCCAATCGGATAAAACGTCAGGTTCCTTCTGGATACTGCAGGAATCTTTAATAGTCTTTACGGCATTCTGACGTCGTCACCCCACGGTAACAACGGTGAAGTAACTGAAGGGAGGAGATGTCTAACAAATGTCAAAAATAGAAGCAGGCCAAGAAGTTAACATTAGGGTCCCCACTGCAGTTGGGCCCGCAGAGAGAAAATGCGCTGATTACAAGCGGCCTATACAGACGATTAGCAAGATGTAACTCAAACCGCTGAAGCAGGTTGCTTTGTATCCCATAATGTGGAAGCTGGTCGATTAAAACTACATGGTTTACGAAATTGAATGTCTCGTCGAAGTCCAGGTATACGGCATCACTGCCAATGCTCTGATCAACTGTTTTGGTCCGCTAATCAGCGGCAACTAGCAGATTTGTGGCATGCAGTCGGCCATTGCGAAAACCGTGCTGCGCATTGAAACAGAAGTCACGTAAGGCGAGGCACTTGTAAAGCGAGTCAAATAAGGACGCTTCTTAACTAACCAGCCGCGGTATTAGAGCTAGTGGGACCTGATGGGAATAATTGTTGACCCCAGCTTTCGCCCTGAGACATGACGCTACAACTCTGAAAAGGCTGTTCGGATCAGCCGCAAGACAGCGGGTAACGCTTTCTTGCTGGTGATGGCGGCCCTCTGGAATTAGGGATGCAGGCCGATTTCTCGAGGCAGCGTATGTTTTTGCGCAACCTCATATCCCGATAATCGATAGCAAGTCCAACACACCGCCTCTTGAGAACAAGTTTGAGCGAGCGACGGCGTAGTGGATTAGGAAGCACGTTCCATATTGGTGCCTGACGATGAGGAGATACTTCAGCAACCGCGGAAAAAACGGTACTCAGCTTCCTACCGAGACAACTAACAGGATGATGGGTGTTGAATCGATGCAGAACTCCTACGCCAAGTAACCAGATAGTTTCTCCATGTCCATTTCACGAAAGTTTCTGCGATGACCAACCTCTGAGCAGATCAGGTTCGTGCTGCAGCTGGAGTCAAATAAGTTGAGTGTGTGGTTATGTAACGTGCAGCGGAGTGGAGGCACTGAGGAACAGCGTTTCTCTGAAGGACGAGGGCCAAACGGAAATCTGGAATGGTAACAAAAACCGACAAGCATGAGCCGGAGGCCCAGTAAGTCATGCACACAACTTACTCAGTCAAAAACTCAAATGGCGTCAATCACACGACAACGAAGAGAGTCGGTTTCTTTTTCATATATTTCTTTGAAAATGTAATGTTACATCACGTTTGAGTAAAATGGTACAAATAAAGCTTGCTAAGAAATATATAAAATACGACACATTCTACCTTGTTTCGCAAAAAGTGTTCGCACTTATTTCAGTGACACGTGTCCTGAAGGTACATTCAGGGACGCACAGACGTTTGCGCGCTTAGCAAACCATATATATATATATAGTCAGGTAATAAATATACATATCTACCTATAAGCCCACATAACTAGATATGTGCATATAAATATAGATATACGTGTAATTATCGTTATACAAATCGGTACATTTATTATTCCTTTCTAGGCAAATAACTACACACCATAATGATCAACACTAACGATATCCCATATTTCACTAACTGTGGCACGCTCGTCTGCAGGGCCGCCTATGGGCTTAATCCGCTTAGTCATCCGCTGGGTCAGATTACTCCAGAGAATTTCGGAGGAGTTTCCGTCACCTATGTCCGTCCCACACCAATTAACTAACATTCAGGTCTGTGCTGTTGTCTTGAGACAGAATATTAACCCAGTAGAAAGAGTTCAACGCAGGGACACGAGGTGCGTGCACAGATTTTCTCAAAACTCCTATACTACTGAACTATGCACACTGATTTTGTTCTGCCTTAACCACAGACGAGCAAATGGGGACCCCATAATATCCTGCATGAAGAGTTCCACCTGATTCGGCACATGTTCACGACGGCCTCCAGGCAAAGCCTGCGCAGCCACTCGTTGAAGTTACACCGGTAGCGCCCATGTCTCCTGCGCAGACGGCATTTCTTGTTTTTGTTGACTGTGAGACCCGCTACGGGACTCAGCAGCGTAGACGGCCTAGGACCCACTTATTCAGATTCACACAGCTGGAAGGCTGCCCAAATGAAAACGTCATCCAACAAGACTGACGAGACATCGATGGACTGTAAACTGAGAGCTACCACCTAACGTTGCAGTGTAAACAATTGCTTATGACTGGATCGGAAGGAGTCATTAGACACGTTGGGGAACAGAGCAACATCGTGAACACGGAAAATGTTAACGAAGTAGAGACTTTGGGGATCGAAATAATCCCTAACCTCGAGGCACACACCCACTGTATAGCAGCGGTTCGGAAAGCTAACCCATCAACGTCTCTACTAAACATGGCTTCTTCATCAAAAGAACTTGATGCTCTGCTGCCCGTATACAAGGCGTACGTACGACCGCACCTGGATTACTGCATCCGATCATGGTCGCCGCACTGTGTGAGGAAAAAGCAGGCACTACACAGGGTCCTGCGCGGGTTCACAAGATTGCATGTGAAACTCTGGGGAATAGATCACCCATCCCAACTCAGGTGCACAGGTCTTCTTAGCTGGAGCGAAGGCGTATCAGTGGGGACCTCATAGAAACTTTTCAAATTCCCAAGGGGATCATCTGGCAAAGGTAAATATCTGTTAGCACGTGACGGCAACCCACCGCTCCCGGGAGTTAAATCGAAGCTTGCTAAGGCTCAGGACAGGAGTAATGTTCAAGCTGAAATCTTTTCATGTAGCGTGGCAATACACAGAGTAAGCCCTCATCGGTAGCGGTATCTGCTGCTGCAATGATCGATTTCAATCGTCAGCTCGGTAGAAGCTGACTGACAATGTTCCCGCAGTTTGAGTGGGAGACGAAGCCACTCAGGTGATGTGGTATATGGGTATATTACTTAAAGTCAGCTTGATACTTATTCTTGTTCCTTCCACTGTTCATTATGTTGCTGCTTTTACCGTCGTTGTACGTTGTACGTCGCTGTACTGTCGCACGAACGACCTCTAAGTAATGAATAATCTTTCTGCCTATTTTCGCTGAGTTAACTATTAGATTTCATATTTCTGTGCCCTAGAAATTTGGTCCAGCAGCTAGGAGTTCGGAGGTAGATTACGGCAAACCCGCACCAGCACTAATCCAGTCAAGTGATCCGTGAGGTGGTCCTACCAACTGACAGACGTTTCCAGATACAAATCACTCCCAATCGGTTTCTCCTGACAAAAATGAAGTGATGCACTGTCTATTCCCATTGTTGCAGTACGGTGGAATTTCTAGAAATAAGGAGACATCACCGACCCTCATTAAAAGTCTTGTGCAATGAACTGAACAGTGGCTTTTGTCTGTACGATGTTTTCCCATAGCTGGGGCATCGGGCTTCACGCAGCACACCTCTAGTTTCACCCGGTGATATACTGACCATGACCCGGTGCGGCTGGATAACACATTCACTAACGAGCCGTTACTGATTGATGACCTTGAAACCACCGCGCCACTCGAACTAAGAAACTGTAATACAGTTCGTCGTCGGGAGCCGGTTTCCTTTCATACCCGGGAAAAAATAATTTGAACGGCGGAATTTTCTGATTGGTTGATGGATAAATCCGTTGTCAAATTAATTAACGCCAAATATGCGTACCTACAAACAGCTCATAATTATAAATTATTCGATATAGTGGTGTAGTTATTTGCATAGAAAGGAAGAAATAAATGTACCGGATTGTATAACGATAATTACACGTATAGCTATATTTATATGCACATATCTAGTTATGTGGGCTTATAGGTAGATATGTGTATTTATTACCTGACTATATATATATATATGGTTTGCTAAGCGCGCGAACGTCTGTGCATCCCTGAATGTACCTTCAGGACACGTGTCACTGAAATAAGTGCGAACACTGTTTTGCGAAACAAGGTAGAATGTGTGGTATTTTATATATTTCTTAGCAAGTTTATTTGTACCATTTTACTCAAACGTGACGTTCATTACATTTTCAAAGAAATATATGAAAAGAAACCGACTCTCTTCGTTGTCGTGTGATTGACGCCATTTGAGTTTTTGACTGAGTAAGTTGTGTGCATGACTTACTGGGCCTCCGGCTCATGCTTGTCGGTTTTTGTTACCATTCCAGATATCCGTTTGGCCCTCGTCCTTCAGAGAAACGCTGATCATCAGTACCTCCAATCGGCTGCACGTTACATAACCACACACTCAACTTATTTGACTCCAGCTGCAGCACGAACCTGATCTGCTCAGAGGTTGGTCATCGCAGAAACTTTCGTGAAATGGACATGGAGAAACTATCTGGTTACTTGGCGTAGGAGTTCTGCATCCGATTCAACACCCATCATCCTGTTAGTTGTCTCGGTAGGAAGCTGAGTACCGTTTTTTCCGCGGTTGCTGAAGTATCTCCATCATCGTCAGGCACAATATGGAACGTGCTTCCTAATCCACTACGCCGTCGCTCGCTCAAACTTGTTCTCAAGAGGCGGTGTGTTGGACTGCTATCGATTATCGGGATATGAGGTTGCGCAAAAACATACGCTGCCTCGAGAAATCGGCCTGCATCCCTAATTCCAGAGGGCCGCCATCACCAGCAAGAAAGCGTTACCCGCTGTCTTGCGGCTGATCCGAACAGCCTTTTCAGAGTTGTAGCGTCATGTCTCAGGGCGAAAGCTGGGGTTCCTCAACAATTATTCCCATCAGGTCCCACTAGCTCTATACCGCGGCTGGTTAGTTAAGAAGCGTCCTTATTTGACTCGCTTTACAAGTGCCTCGCCTTACGTGACTTCTGTTTCAATGCGCAGCACGGTTTTCGCAATGGCCGACTGCATGCCACAAATCTGCTAGTTGCCGCTGATTAGCGGACCAAAACAGTTGATCAGAGCATTGGCAGTGATGCCGTATACCTGGACTTCGACGAGACATTCAATTTCGTAAACCATGTAAGTTTTAATCGACCAGCTTCCACATTATGGGATACAAAGCAACCTGCTTCAGCGGTTTGAGTTACATCTTGCTAATCGTCTGTATAGGCCGCTTGTAATCAGCGCATTTTCTCTCTGCGGGCGCAACTGCAGTGGGGCACCTAATTAACTTCTTGGCCTGCTTCTATTTTTGACATTTGTTAGGCATCTCCTCCCTTCAGTTACTTCACCGTTGTTACCGTGGGGTGACGACGTCAGAATGCCGTAAAGACTATTAAAGATTCCTGCAGTATCCAGAAGGAACCTGACGTTTTATCCGATTGGAATCGACTTGAGTTCAGTGCTGGTAAGTGTAAAACTATGCGCGTACGCGGCACTCTGAACATCACGTACTACCTTGAAGGGTGCCCATCTCAGACATTTTGTTAAGAATGATTCAGGAACTATTGCGTTGCACACTCTTCCGAGCTCTGCGAATGCTGAGTCGAATGTAAGGAAGGCTATTAACACTCTGCCGTTGCTGAAACGCTTTTTCAGCGTGTTCACTCTTCGTTGCTTTCGGCTTCTTCGCAGAAGGTCCGTTTGAACTTATCTTGAGAAATGAGCTGTAATCTGACCGTCATATCTCTAAGTGGATAAGTCGCTCATGGAGACTTTGCAACTTCTTCTCGCTAAGGCAGTCCGGAGACTGGAAGCTGTACCATATAAGGAAAGACTGACATCTGCGAACATGTGCCCAGTGGAGTACTGTTGGCTCAGAGCCTTCTTCAAGAATGTAGTCATCTGTGTCGATTGGTACTCAACAGCGGAAATAGCAAGACACTGAAGAACAACCCACGAAAACTAGGGGTCTAACAGACCAGAATACAGATAACGTTTTTTATCGCATGTTTACAAGGACTGCAATGTTCTATCTGACCATGTTTTTTCCCACCCGCCCCACTGTCTTACGTGTTGTTCACCAGAGAATTCACAGATCAACTGCCCCGAAAGGATTTCTTGAACGGTTCACGCTAGAATCCATTAACGCCATCGCTGAGTATAGAAATTGTATTATTGTTGAGTAGTCAGGCAGATCTTTGATATTATATGAGACACAATTTTGAAAAATCTGGGACTAGGTTGGATTCAAACCAGCGACAGAAACACCATGCTCAAACGCGGCGAGCGCTCTATCAGTTGAGCTACGAGGTCACGCCAAGACCACAGAAGTTTCAACGAGTCCATATGTAAAATTTTCGAGCTCCTGGCGCGACTTCGTAGCTCAAATGGTAGAGCGCTCGCCGCGTTTGGGCATGATGTTTTCTGTGCTGGTTCGAATCCAACCTAGGCTTCTTTTATAGTTGTTTTCACCTAATATCAAAAATCGGCCGAACTACTCATTTCTAATACATGTTGTTTCTGCCGATTCCAACAATTTTCAAGGCTCGTCTTGAACAGCATTTATTGCCTCGGTTGGGATACTGCGCCATGATATCTGCTTCAGCTCACTGTTGAGGAAGTTGAGATTCTACACACTGAGATACGGGATACTGAAAGCCCATGCCTCATCTACTGTTCCCAATCGATTGACCTACAAACACCGGAGCTATGTCCTATTTTCAATTTCTTCCTTTCAAGTCAACAGAAACCTGCCCGAAATTGAACAAGAAAAACTGACTGGACCCGGATACTTTGGGTCTCTGCCCGGAACCCGTGTATCAACAGTTAAAAATCGTTGAATCGCTGATCCATTGAGATCTGATTGGCTTATGCTATCTGCGGCGGTCATTTGAAATGGCAAGGTTGGGTGTGGTGTTGCTACCTTTTTGCCGGATTATCACACTTCTTGACCTAATTTCTTATGCCTATGCATCTTGTTTGAAAGGCTGATATGTAATCACTCCTCCATTAACACGGAGATCATTCGTTCATGTTTATGGGTGACTAATGCACCCAAGATAAACTGGGCAACAGTTTCTCACCAGGTATGTGAAAGCGGATTCTCGACTTCCTTACTGACGTTGATACGACGGAGAGCGTGGACACAGCATGTCAACGCCCCGACGCGGCATCGTCCTGGTCAGAGTCCCTCTCTGCTCGACCTAGTCATCACTAATGAGAGCCACCTGGTAGACAGAGTGATCATCAAGCCACCACTTGGTCACAGTGACCACTCTCTGCTCACCTTTGATCTTATCTGTTACTGGTTACAACAACCAGTAAAAAAGTCCACAGTTCGAAATTTTAACCAGGCTGATTTTAACGGTCTGAGAAGCTACCTAGGGTCACTTCTTGATTATGACTCCGTGGACCAGAACTACGCATTTAAAAGCGCGATTGAGAAAGTAGACGACTTATTTGTACCGCGCAAACTGTGCACTTTCTCTTATCGGCCACCTCTTCCGCGCAGAATACGTCGTCTCCTCGATGAACGTTCTCATTTATACGCGAAGCATAAGCTTACGGGAAGCTCGGAGGACCTAGGTGCGTTCCACATTGTTCGAAATAGGTGTAGGCGGGAAATCCGTGAACACACCAAACTCTTACACGGACAGATCCTCAGAGCCCACGGGAACAAAAACTTCTATCAAACATATGTGACGACTAAGAAAAATTAAACTCTGGGCTCTTTCTTTGCGACTGTCCGACGGGGAAACCTCATCTGACCCACTAGTTGTGGCCGAGTTATTCAGGGAATACTACTCGGCAGTCTACAACGTCGCACCGCCGGATTGGCACCCCGTCCTACCGCTGCAGAATTTCCGGCAACCACTGGTTACCGCTGAGTTTTCTGTGCTAGATGTTGAAGACCTTTTATTCAAGGTTAATTCATACAGTGCAATGGGTCCTGACAAGATCCATCCCAGGATTCTCAAGGAAGCAGCTGCTAAGCTGTTTAGACAGACTTCAGACTGGCATTCTCCCTAGCGCATGGAAAGAGGCGACGGTCACGCCCATATTTAAAGCGGGAGACCGGCACTCTCCGGCTAGCTATCGGCCAATCAGCCTTACTAGCATTCCATGCAAGATAATGGAGCGCTTATTAAAGCGTGCCATCCTCAACCACTTCTTATCAAACCACCTTTTCTCTTCCACCCAGCATGGCTTTCTTCCTAACCGGTCATGCATAACGAATGCTTGTTTTCATGGATAGTCTGACGGAGGCCAAAGACAATGGCCTCATCTCAGATGCTATCTTTTTGACTTTGCCAAGGCTTTCGACCGTGTCCCACACGGCCCTCTGAAACACAACTGGAAGCCTATGGTATTCAAGGAGAGGTTCTTCGCTGGATTGCCTCTTTTCTCGATAATAGAACTTTTAGAGTTAAAACCGGATCAGATCTCTCATCTCCCTCTTTCATTTCTGCGGGAGTTCCCTCAAGGGTCAGTGCTAGGTCCTCTGTTATTTCTGATCTACATCAATGACCTTCCGGAAAATATTTCCAGCAACGCCCTCCTATACGCCGATGACCTAAAAATCTGGAATGCCACAGATCCCAGTGCATTACAGATTGATCTTGACGCGATTAAGCGCTGGTCAGACGATTGGAGTCTCCCACTAAACGACAATAAGTGCGCACATATATCACTCGTTGGAGACTGGCAATGCCATCGTGATTCATAGTGCTTTCGGCACAGTAGATATCATGAAAATCGATCTGAAGAAAATCTGCACCGTATTAGCTGATCGTCTAACTTATCTTTCGCGTATCGCCATGAGATGGCCTCAAAAAGCGGATTTGCCGCTCTCAGGATGATCAAGCGCACTTTCCCCGCATAGACAAGAGTGCATTTCAGACGCTCTACGGAGTTTATATAAGACCGCTCCTCGAGTATGCCAATCAGGTCGTGTATACCGGCCTGAAGAAAGACATATTAGCTGTTGAGCGTGTCCAGCGCGCGGCTACCAAACTAGTCACGGGCTTGAGAAATGTCGCGTACGAGTCTCGACTTGAAATTCTTGATCTATATCCACTTGAATATCGACGACTCCGCGGTGATTTAATTCTCACACACTTCTTTAGAGTAGAGAAGAACAATTCTTTTATGATAGCGAATGATGACGGCCGGCGAGGACACAACAGGAAGCTTTTCAAGCTTCGTCCTCGGACCTTCCTTAGGCAGCAGTTCTTTTCTTACAGGGTTATTAACCTTTGGAACACCTTTGGAACAGCCTTCCCTCTGAGGTCGTTAGCAGCACTTCTAGAGATCGCTTTAAAGCATTACTTGATTCTCATTTACGAAAAAATCCATTATTCATGTAACCTTACTCTGTTCTTGGTATTTACTGTAATCCCCAAGAGCGGTGCTACACCCTGTTTTCAATGATTGCATTTCAGATCAACAGAAGCCCGCTTGACACTGAGCAAGAAAAACCGACTGGATCCGGGTACTTTGGGCCCCTGCCTCGAACCCGTGTATCAATCGCTGAATCGCTGAATGGTGGGGATGACGATCAAGTATTGCTGTTGAATAAAAACTTATACAGCTACTTCACTTCACTCGTAAATTCTCCAGTCTTTCAGTCTTCGCTTGCAAGCGTAATTTTAATTTTGGTCGTCTGACGATAATACCGGTCTTACAGGCCTAATTCTCATCTACACTCTCAGTAGCATTATCTTTATATTAATATGACATGTCACTGACATGTCATCGTGGTATGTAAGATGCACAGCTTCCCGTTTCACGCCGTGCATCCAAACATATCCTTATTTGGGTACATTTATAGGCCCCAACAGACTTAGTCAGCCGATACGAAAGTGGCAGCTGGTGGTTCACCCGCTGTATCGTGTAGCTATGTTTTCTTGTCATACGCATTTCTTCCCGCCTCCAACCAGGTCATCAAACACAGGCTGGCAGCGTTCGTATGAAACAATGAGAATGACCAACCACAGCCCGAGGTTAGCAGTCGTTGAACGTGTGCTGTGAACAGTTCGTCGAGCTTTCCGAATGGTAATCACCATTCGGGAAGCTTGCAGAACAGCTTGCAAAACATATCGCCCATCGATGTTCAATGTGTTCTGCAGGCTGTTTACCGCGCTCGAGGCCCCACCTGAAATATTTCGCGCAGGTGAATCCGCCATGTTTGACGCGTGGTAAAGTAGCACTAGAGCGGGTAATGCTTGTGAGTGGTGGCCTGGTACACGGTTTGAATGGTCTGTCATACTTACAAAGAATTAATAGATTAGCCATGCGATCGCTGTTTCATTGATGAATACGAGGTGATCTAATCATCACCAATCATATAATAACCCGGCGCATTGGTCCTGACCTTTTCGGTCCACTTATGCCGGCACGGTTTCGGACTCTCTGTGGACACAGTCTTAAGTTAAACATTTGTCTGTTCACTTGGCCGTGGGATATTTCATCGTGTGACTAATACAGTGGGAACTGCTGTGTCGGTTGCCTGGATCTCACTAGTTGGCCTGTAGTTGGATTCAGGAATACGTGCCTAGTTGATTTAGTCTTATTTGGCTGTATTCAACTCCTTCCGGTTTCATCTACGTGCATTCACCGGAACAACCACAGGAGATATCCCTGAAGTTCCGGTTCCCACCTGAATCTGAATCGGAGATCATTCATGGTTAGTAGTTTATCCCTGGACCTTGCAACCCGCTGTTCATATATACGGGTGACACGATGTAACCTGATCCTGTCTTTATTTGTGCTGTACCAATACATGTTTTCCGTCGACTCGTGTCTTCTCTTTCTTCGAGACAGACCCTATCATGTTTCAACTGCTGAACGGTGGACATTGAATGTGTGTTGTCGCCCGTGATTGGCCATTCTGGAATATTACAATTCTGGCACCCACCAACCTAATTCTGCATAGTGTTTAGTTCAATGGATATTGTGAAAATGCACAAACTTGTACAGGAAGCTTAAAAAGTGCATACTCCGAGCGCCGAACATCCAGTATGCATGTGGCAGGAGCCCAAACTTCCAACACTGCGCAAATACACTGTTGGCGAGAATTTTATATCTAAGAACGTCAGGTAGGTCGTTATATGCTTCATTTCCCCCAACCCGACATATGGATGTAGTACTGACACGGCTCCCTTATGAGACTTACGGAACAATTCTCATCTTTACTATCCCAGATGACTTGGATAGCTTGTTTCACTTTCTGTGACGAAGGGTTGCAAGTCTTCATCCAATAGTAGGATATCGAGGAGAATTTCACGAACGGCAACAAATTAGCACTGTAGGACTGTTGGATTGCCTACAACAGCCGAGGCGACCGGCGTGGTTGGCGTTTGTGGGGGATTCGCATGAGCAGAAGAAGAGATTCCTGCAAGGAATTCGACTGCCATGAAGTTGGCGTGAGTTTAGCCTTCGCCCCCCTTTCCCCGAGACTTGGCTAAGGCCGAGAGGCTGGATGGGCTATTGGACCAAGCGAAACGTGTTGAGCCTGGAAATGAACGTTTTGTATATGTGACTCAAAGTCGCAGATCCCGCGTTAGTGTCTACAAAGGAGACAAACGCTGTGTACCAGACTGTTCAGAATCGGCGGGACCAAACAGTAGGCGGCCTGACTGGCAGAGGTGCTTTACCTGTTACCAGCACGGGCACGTGGAACATGTTTTTGGCTGGCCGCGCGAGAGCGTACAACTATCCGTAAGTCTCCTGCATGTCATTGTGTATTTCCTTCCTTTCTGAATAGGAGGATAAAGGTGCCGCTTCGTGCCATGTGTAGAAAGCCCAAATCGGCGACCGCAGCTGTGATTATTTGCCAGATTCCGGGTCCGTATGTAGTTTTCTTGATAAGGAGACGTACAACTTGCTAGCGTGGTCTCACTTCGCGGCTGGTCAATCAAGTGTTGGCCGTGGATGGTCAACCGTTACACATCTTGGTTTGTGTTCGCTGTGAAAAGCGCATTGTAATCGATTCCATTGGGGTCGGAGGCAGTCCCACTCTCCCGATTGTAAACGACTTGCTTCATTCTCCTTGGCAAGCCAATACGCAGTTTGTTAGTCATTGCGCCCCTAGTTCTATGGCATCATCATCATCATCATAGACAGCAATACATCAGTGGTTCACACTGATGCTTAACTGCCACACAACCACGAAGGAAAAAACCTATATAGGAAAGACTGACATCTGCGAACATGTGCCCAGTGGAGTACTGTTGGCTCAGAGGTGACTTGGCGTAAGCCTTCTTAAGAATGTAGTCATCTGTGTCGATTGGTACTCAACAGCGGAAATAGCAAGACACTGAAGAACAACCCACGAAAACTAGGGGTCTAACAGACCAGAATAGAGATAACGGTTTTTTATCGCATGTTTACAAGGACTGCAATGTTCTATCTGACCATGTTTTTTCCCACCCGCCCCACTGTCTTACGTGTTTGTTCACCAGAGAATTCACAGATCAACTGCCCCGAAAGGATTTCTTGAACGGTTCACGCTAGAATCCATTAACGCCATCGCTGAGTATAGAAATTGTATTATTGTTGAGTAGTCAGGCAGATCTTTGATATTATATGAGACCCAATTGTGAAAAATCAGGGCTTCGGCTGGATTCAAACCAGCGACAGAAACACCATGCCTCAAACGCGGCAAGCGCTCTACCAGTTGAGCTACGAGGCCACGCCAAGACCACAGAAGTTTCAACGAGTCCAAATGTGAAATTTCCGAGCTTCTGGCGTGGCTTCGTAGCTCAGCTGGTAGAGCGCTCGCCGCGTTCAGGCATGGTGTTTCTGTCGCTGGTTCGAATCCAGCCGAAGCCCTGATTTTTCACAGTTGTTTTCATCTAATATCAAAAATCTGCCGAACTACTCATTTCTAATACATGTTGTTTCTGCCGATTCCAACAATTTTCAAGGCTCGTCTTGAACAGCATTTATTGCCTCGGTTGGGATACTGCGCCATGATATCTGCTTCAGCTCACTGTTGAGGAAGTTGAGATTCTACACACTGAGATACGGGATACTGAAAGCCTCATGCCTCATCTACTGTTCCCAATCGATTGACCTACAAACACCGGAGCTATGTCCTATTTTCAATTTCTTCCTTTCAAGCCAACAGAAACCTGCCCGAAATTGAACAAGAAAAACTGACTGGACCCGGATACTTTGGGTCTCTGCCCGGAACCCGTGTATCAACAGTTAAAAATCGTTGAATCGCTGATCCATTGAGATCTGATTGGCTTATGCTATCTGCGGCGGTCATTTGAAATGGCAAGGTTGGGTGTGGTATTGCTACCTTTTTGCCGGATTATCACACTTCTTGACCTAATTTCTTATGCCTATGCATCTT
>LOND01001255.1:60212-71757 GCA_014220965.1 Paragonimus kellicotti | reverse complement strand
TCACAGGTTACACAAAAAACAAAGTTGATACCGAGAAGCCCTATAGTTTGTTCACCAGTCGGAACCTCTCCAATTTCCAGTCAACCAGAAATCGATGTGTTAAAACTTTGCCTTTCATACAAATAGTTTCACAACAGTACATCAGCAAGCAAAGGCAACTGTTTTATGTTCAGTAACTTCACATCTCATTCCCCTCTAGGAGTCCTGAGTGATGTAATCCATTGTTGAACATCTTGAAAACAGATCACCAGGCTGACTTACGCCATCTGAGCTCACAATACGTGAGTTCGACAAAGCTATGATTATCCGAACACACCAGTTGCTGCACAAAAGTGCCCGAAAAAGGATCGTCATGATACTGGCTACGCAACACTAAGTGTAACTGTATGCATCTCCACCCATTGGTTGTCTATATGTGCCTGATATGTATCTGGATGTTCAGATTTATTAGTCATAAAAAACGAGATGTATACATCTTCCTCTGCTATGGTGTACTATAACCATGATTGACTGGTTGTCAGGAGGCAAGAAGAAAGTGGATGTTACTAATGACAAGCATTCTTCAACTAAAGAAAGAAAACCACACTTCATACTCGGATCGCATACACACATCGAGCAATAGAACCTTAACACAACTATGAACGAAACAGAAAAGGCTTCTAATTTTGTTCAGCGTATAGTTGAAGACGCAACTCTCCAGCGCGTTTACATCGTGTGCAAACATGCATCAAAAAGGTAGCCGGTATGAACAATTCGTATTGCGACAAACTTAAATAAACCCGAAACCCAGAGTAATCAGACATAAAAATAACTCGTAAACCATTGATGACAATAGATACAACACAATTCAGTCTGTCGTGTACACGGACACAACGTATAAGGTCCCCATGGAGCATGGGACAAAAGCTCGCAATGATATAGGAATGTGGTAGCCCACTGGGCCGAAGTAAGTAAAAAGCATTGCACACGATAAAAATCAGTTATTTCCAGATTCCACCGACTGAGACAACCAAGGATCAACATTGTTAATTCACAAACACTGAATGTTCTTCTCTCGAGGTGAATAAGACGATTCGTTAATTTCGTTAGATATTCTGCTTCTTCAAATTAGAAGGTTTTGGCAAACTGATCGTCAAAGTATATGCTGGCTTGATGTACGCAAAAAGATGTACCAGAACAGATACTACCAGCACAAGACGCGTTTATCACCAGGCAAGGTCAGGCAATGTCCATTCGGAAAGCAACATAACGAACACGAATTCGCGTTTCCCGTAGACCAGATGGATAAGATCTGTTCGAAAACAGAGATTTGATACAAACATCAAATTAATTCAGTCAGTAGCTTGAACTAGTTGACCACTCCATCAAAGACTTCGAAAATGTGTGCGCCTACTCGTGGGCAGATCCCACTTTCGACAAGTGGTATGACATAAAACCCCTAGGAGTTGCTAAATACAAAGGTAAACAGTAAACTCAAAACTGGAAATGTTAGCTTGCCCACTCACACACATGTCAACACTGAGTAGATAAAACTGATGTGTAGACTGGTGACTTGCTGCTTGCGTGAATAAAAGTAACAAAGGTGATAAAAAGGTGGACACGATGGAAAAGAATGAATAGATGTCAGGCACACAACGAGGTCACGAAGTAACCAACAAACTATAGGGCTTCTCGGTATCAACTTTGTTTTTGTGTAACCTGTGAATTACAACAGTTCGTTCAGGTGCACAATCACGTAAGCTAGAATTCCTAAACAGTTCGCTTTAATTCGCTAGGGTGTGCGTTAATGAGACAAGTCAGCACAGTTGATTAAATCGAAGCCGTCCAGATACACAGCACTCAGTGGTGATCTTACTTATTTGAATGTTGTAAATGCATACTTCTGTTTTGGATCCCTAACTTGATTGTATTTTAAGACCTGATCTTATTACAACTGTTTCACTTGAACGTTTTTTAGCGTCCAATTGGAAGACTAGCCACATATTTTTGGTACGAACATGTAAGCCCGTCAATTCCAGTAAACCTAAGCGTAGGTTCCAGCAAAATCCACGATTAAAACGCAGTGGGATATTTTAAGACATTGGAGTTTAATGGTGAACCCACTAGCGGATCACTGACCTGCGAGCGAGCACAGCCCTCTTTCTCACATATGGTCCGAAATCGAGCTAGAGTTGCCTTCCGGATTCGAAGTTCTGTCACCAAAGTCTTCAATTTCTCAAACACCTTGAAGTAAATGGAAGAGTATTGTGTCATAAAAAGGATTATCGTATTACAAGCAAAGTTATCAAGTAACACTCAAGGTAAATATAGCTGCTTGTTTTGTCACTTTTTACGCTTTGTGTACAGCGTTCCTCCTTATCGTCACTTCGGTTGGTATGAGCCGAACAGCAATCATCTTCGTCAACTCTAACTGTCATGCTGTAAGGTATCGTGTACGACCAGCTTAATTATCGTGTTAGTTGAATTAAACTCTGTGAAAGGTAAGTTGGAAAATGCTCACTCATGAGTCATGGATGTGATGGAGTAGATTTATCGAAAAGTAGTGCATGCGAGTGTTGTTTTTGGCATCAACTGACCTTGAGCTGTTGATGAGGGAATTACCTTTCTATCAGCATATCATCATCATATCAGATGCTTTTCCTCACTGTTTGTACAATAAAGTGGCTCAAAAGTGCTATGACTAGACTCTAGCTGGAGACGGCATCCAAACCACCAGTTGTTCCCATTTCACTTTCCGATATCTCGTCCCCGTTACGATTCGTTAGTTGTCGGGTGCAATTTATGGCAAAACACGATTTGGTCATGCGCATAGTAGTGCAGTGTTGCTTAACTGTTTAAATGCCTTCTCTGTCCGGTTAAGATCCATGGATGCATCCGAGTGAGCGATGGTTACACAAAATGCAGTTTTTCGTAATATCGGAAACTGGGAATAAATATCACTAGGATGTTCGTGAGATCTGTCATATAATGGAGAGTACATTATTCAAAATGTAACTTCTTGTTCAAGAGTGCTTGACTTACTAATGGTTTTGTCCTGTCTGGACCGTGCTTGGGTGTCTCGTTCTGATTATTGATTGACCGGCCTACTGACTAATCGGCCTTATGCACGTGTGTGTGCCTAGGTCGCCATCACGCATCCACAAATCACATGGCTACATGGCTGCAGTCACTTTGATTGTCCTTGGCTCTATTTTCCTGATGACATTCGTATACATGTTTTACGTGACTTACTTGCGGCAATACTACTTGTTGACTGCGTTTTAAATTAAAGACAACACTAATGTTGTTCCATTCGAAGACCACCTGTAGTTCATTCATTCTTCTGAGTAAGGCTGACTCTTCAAAAAGATATGTTGACAGATGACCGGTAAGACAAGATGCACAATTGTCTGCACTGCACCAAAATGGGATCTAAGTTCTGGTGAATGCACTGTCGAGTAAACCAATAGTAGGAGAAGGTGAATGTTGCTTGATTGATCGAGACCAGGTGTGCTTTGTTTGTAACTGTCACTATCCACTCGGTATCGGTCGTTCGGATGGTCTGGGTTCTCACACTAATGTAAACGTCTCCTGTGCATTTGACTGACTGGACATGATATCCCTATCGAAAATGTATGATCAGCATTGTTTCATTATACCATTGTTGAAGCCCTCGTGCAGCTCTCAACAAGTAACTGATAATATGTAACGTTAGGTAATCAGCCGCATTAGTTAGAATGAGGGTACTCTTCATTGGTTTCGATCGGAACTATTCTCGTTTGTTACACGTTTTTGAATAAGAAATCACATTTTGATTGTTATACTTTTCACCGTCCATTAAAAAAAACATGAAGTGTACCGTAATGTTATTTGTTGCTAGCCATGAAAAGCTGTTCCTAATCACAGTCATCCGCCTATGTGCACTTTGGAATCGTAAACGTTCCGACAAACTCTCCAACGATATGATGGGATTCTCAAATGTCGGACGCAGACTGGAATAAAGTCAGCCAATAGTTCTAAACGATAGCCGGTACAGTTGTGTGAGATGTAATCAAGGTGCTCGTTACACAAAGGATCCAGTGTGGGAGTGTTAATTTCGATCCGAACATAGAATGGTGAATTTGAACATTAGCTTTAAAACGTGTACTAGTCATTGACATAACGGTACCCTAAGTGCTACGTTTGTCCGTGAACGGTATGAACAAATAATTGCCAAATATTTCCATCTGGTATCCCAGTGTCAGATCCGGTCTGAACTAAGTGGCTACAGATAAAACCTACTCTTACAACGACGTTATTTTAGTAAACAAGACTTCAAAATTTAATGGGAACAACAATTGCCTGCGAGGAGTTGATTAGTTCAAAAGTATTACAGGCACCCAGTTTGTTCCAATGGTTCGCTAGACGTTGGGTTTAAAGTCAAATAGGATGGTTGTATAGAACTTTCCGCTTTTTTACTCTCCAGAACGTTACCAAAACCCAAGGACGTCGCTCCTGTTGAGGCTACTATTCAAAGTTGATAATTTCACATAACTGGATACCCATCTGTTTTAGTTGGTGGGAGCCAGGCCACAGTTGAGGTTTTAATCGAAGTAATCACATGCTCATTTCTGATGTATAACAAAAGAAACAAACTGTCGGTTCAGTTCTCACTCATGTACTCAACTTCTCACTTGGTAATTGGAGCGGGCTGTGAAGGTCGCGCATCACAACAGCCTCCAAAATGAATATGAGAATCACCTACATTGGTTGTGACATGATAAGGTGCACACGGTTGATGGCACTTTCCTTAATGATCCGATCTCAAATGAACATCAAGCAGTTATTGATCGCTCCCATTTAGTGTTCTTTTGCAACCAAAAGCTATCGGAATTAAAACACTGTATTGTCCAAACTGCTGAGGTCAGGCCATCTTATTCTGTGTTGTGCAATGGACGTGGGTTTATTCAGGCGTACTCACTAATTTAGGCAGGTCAGCCGGACAAACGACCGGTTAGCGAGTTTCTGCGAACGGACTACGAGCATATAGTGAATTGGTGGACCCATATCCAACTGAGTGAGCGGTGACCAAAATTTTGTAACGTATCATGCAGTCCATAATTCCGGCCACTTCCAGTACAGTCAGATTATGGAAGATACATGTTCGAGATTTGTCTTCCTTTGCAATGTCAGTATGCACAGTTCAAATAAAGAAGTTGGCGAACAGTAACTGATTGACATCATAGAGATCGATTGAAACCCACCTTGTCCTTCCCTCCGTCAACCGTTTTAATATTTTCGGTCCGGTTGCTCCGTTGAAGCTAATAGAATGAGAAAGCAAAGTTTTCCCTTTCAGAATGTAGCACGACGTTATATCGAAAAACATATTGAAAACTGCATGCTTCAAAACGAACTCACGTGATCTCTTCGTGCATTAGGATAGTCTGGCAGTCGTTTTCAGATTCAACGGATATGATGAGGGTGAAAGTTCGTCCCATCATACGAAGTTCATCGGCGTTGCAGTTCGGTTTTGTCTATTTGAGGTATATCGGGCGCAATTTTGAGAGCTAGTTGCTTTATTGTTGTATTCTATTGTGCAGTTCTCTTTTATTGCTCGTCATTAATAGTTAACCATTCAGACTTTTGGTAACACATGGAGTGCAGAATTCAGTCTCAGTTAGATTGAATGGGAGTTTGAAACAGCACAGGTTCTTGACGATATCAGTTTTTCTGAATTTTGTAATACATTGTCAGTGCCTGATGTCATGTTTATCAAACGAAATGCAACTACCATTCTTGGGCGGTCTGAATGGCAAAGTTGGAATCCACAAAATTCCGCAAGTAAGAAATATGTTGCATTTCTAACGTATTCAGAAGTGTTTCCATTATGTGCTCATGACACCTTGGTAGCTCAACTGCAAATGCTTGATATTAGCCGCATTTTGGACACAACACTATTTGGCTTAGTTTTGATCCGTTCTCTTTGTGTATCATCGCGTTGATGAATGGTCGGGGTGTTTGAACGAACAGAACCATAAAAGGCTTCTCCAAACAGGATGTAAAGGAGTTGACAGTATAATCACGGGAATTGCGTTATGCCTTGCTGTTTACCGCTTACTTCAGAAATTCCTTAACTGGAAATATTGCTGAAATACTAAGGAATTTTAGCAAAAGTAAGACTTCTATTTCTTAGTTCATTAACGCAAGTAGTGCGGAAAATATCTACCTATTCATGGGCTTAGAACTCTTTTTTTTCATAGCTGGAACTTTACACAATAAACAATGATTATGAAAGCATCCATCACCGTGTGTAATGAAATTGGACTGGAGCGGTTTCTTGATTGGAGAAAGTTCAGCCAATCAGTGTTCGCGCACAAGCTGCTACAGACGGAATTATAGTCAAACTGGCGCCAACCAATCATAGACGGCGATCAGCTGCTGTTGAATGCGTATCTGTTTCAAACAACCGAGTTGCCAGATGCAAGGTCGTGGAACAACACAGCAACAAACTGGCCAATCAAAACGTGAGGACGCCTGTCGCTTAATAGCAGTCGTAAATACTGTTGTTCTTGTATTAAAAAACTGCTTTTTTAATGATTTGAGATTGTTTAGTGGGGCTCAGATTCCTGTTCTGATTTTTCCCGATTGGGCAGCACAGTACGCGACACCGTGTTTATCCGCTTGCCCATCATTCCAATCATCTATCAGACTCGCTAATTGGGTAACGCGCACCATGGTCTTCNGGTAATGTAACCGATGGGCACATGCACTGATCGCTTCTGTGCAGTCGAGTTATGTTCCATGTTTCACTGCTGACAGATAGTTGGGATTCCGTTAATGTAACTTGAACGTCACATGTTTAATCAGATGGATTTTTGGCTATCTCCTTTCGAAAGGAGAGATTGTACTTGAGTTTCGGTTCTGTTAGAGTCAGCCAGTGATGCTTATCAGTGTCCCGACCGGGATTTCATCACTTGACATTGTGTTCATGATACGAACTGCACCATTGATTTCACACTGGACATGACCGCACGTCTAAACCCTCAGTCAGACTTACTTTGAACAGTGGTTTGTTTGTCCGATCATCTCGGGAGGAGACTAACTGTTGTGTTTACTCCCATCGATAACCCCTTGTGATTGTGACTGGGGTTTTAAAAAATTAAACGTATTGACATGGATAATACTGGGTTCCCTATTCTGGCTGCAGGAGGGTGGATTAGTCTTTCGGTGTAATTACCGCGGAACATTAGTTGTTGAGCGTAGACTCGCCTTCTGAAAGTTGACTTACCTTTGTTGCGTTGTTTCCACGTGTCGGAATAGTGGTATCCATTTTTGTTCAAATTCAGAAAGTATTGCTTCCGCTTTCAGAAGATTGAACTAAAGAGCATGGGTGAAAAATACCGATTATTGAAGGGTTTCAGAGATGCTTCTGATAGGACGTAGGAACAAGGGAACATACTTTTTACTGGCAACAGGGCACATGTTACTCGTGACCTCGTTGTGTGCCTGACATCTATTCATTCTTTTCCATCGTGTCCACCTTTTTATCACCTTTGTTACTTTTATTCACGCAAGCAGCAAGTCACCAGTCTACACATCAGTTTTATCTACTCAGTGTTGACATGTGTGTGAGTGGGCAAGCTAACATTTCCAGTTTTGAGTTTACTGTTTACCTTTGTATTTAGCAACTCCTAGGGGTTTATGTCATACCACTTGTCGAAAGTGGGATCTGCCCACGAGTAGGCGCACACATTTTCGAAGTCTTTGATGGAGTGGTCAACTAGTTCAAGCTACTGACTGAATTAATTTGATGTTTGTATCAAATCTCTGTTTTCGAACAGATCTTATCCATCTGGTCTACGGGAAACGCGAATTCGTGTTCGTTATGTTGCTTTCCGAATGGACATTGCCTGACCTTGCCATATGTCAACAACTCGCTTGAGCTCTCAGTTTGACTTTAAGGTTATATTATAATGGTTTCACTAATGATTGCGTTCTCAACTAGGATAGAGCACCGCTAGAACGAACACAACCACAACGAATAGGTCATTATAAAGAAGGAAGTATATGATTTAAAATGTCTCTCTGTTATGAAACAAGCTTACATGTTTGTTATAACCATAACGAACAAGCTTATTATCCCTACATAAGTTCGAGTTCGCCTTAATGAAATTCACGGAATGAACCACAGTTCGACATTTCTTACTGTTAGTATGCGCATGTTTGGCCGAATCATTAAGAAGTCGAAATCGGTGAGTGTTATCACTTGCAGTTCATCTCATTTTACAATTTGGGTTACTTAACTAGGTAGTAATGTATTACTGGTATTCTGATATGAACCACACAATATGTAAACCAACATCAACAAGATGGTATGGTGATAGAAATCTTCAGATGAGTTGGGTTTTCGTAGATCATCCGTGATTAAGAAATAATAGTTATACCTGCTTATATTTCGGTTTCGCGTCTTTCATTGTAACGATTTTCTGTCGCATACATAAAGTACCCTCCGTGTACACCACATCACGCTTCCACCTTCATTTGCAATGATTTGAAAACAGCCATAATTTAATGGACTTACTGCGACTTTTTTCGCGTTTCTATCTTCGGAAGATGGTTCATTTCGAAACAGTTCTCTTCTCAGGCCCAAATCCGATAAATTCGCTTCACTTTGTTTGCGTGGTTTGAGCAAACATCGATCTCTGATTTGCAAAAAGTTGTTCACCTCATCGGCCATTGACAGGGCCTGCTTGGTTTTACCTTCGTCTAAAGCACGTTGGAGCACAATGTTTGCGCAGAACAAAAAGTTTGGTCGTCGACTGAACTTCATGACTACAAGTAGAAATCGCAGATCGATGGAATACGTATAGGTGTCTTCAAAAGACCAAGATTGAATCCATTTGTCTACGGTTAAACGTGGGGTGAGCTTAGTAACTGTTTGACATCAACTACGCACATTGTATCGATGCTCATTTAAGATGTGTTTGAATGCGGGTATCCAGTACGTGCACTACTCATGACAGAGGCACAGAAATAATGGGAATAGATTGGGCCATGAGGCGCGATGCCACGCGAGGTCGGATGGACAGACAGAGGTGCACGCACTTTTCGTCAGTGACGGAAGAATTTGTGAAACTTGTGTGTGTACACACATACACACAACTGTGCAACCGCGACCCAACAGTTTGATTTCGTTTGTAATAAGCAATCTTGTGAGTACGTTGGACAGACCATATCAGACTGACCAGCGGTCGATAATTTACATTCTGTAACAGGTTGTCTACTTTGGTCCGTCACTTAAGAGAGATATTTTGGCGTCAGATGTACGTGTTCAATTTTTAACATTTGCTCGCATTTACAACAAATGAGGGATAACAGATAGTGACGAGCCCATTGCGCGTCTAATTGTGTAATCACTGAACAAGTTCAACACCAAAAAACCAAGTACCAACGATACCTATCCATTATAAACTGATCTCGATGACTAAGGTGCAGAGTAAATAAAGAAAATGTTGGGAGAACGTCAAGACTGCAAACGACTAGAAGCCAACATGTTCGATAGATTACTGGCGGCAGAATGAAACAAACGTTTATCAAGTCGAGAAAACAAAGGGAAAGCGTAACAGATAAAAGATTGTTTCCATCGCCTGATGTGCGAAAATCACACAGTAGCCTAAACCAGTAGAAAGTAAAATAAACAATTATTACTGAGCAAAAAGAACTATTGATTCAAGATGACCAACAAAGCAAAATCAGGTGGTAAAATAACACAATAGTTAATAAGAGATAAAAGCGGACAAAAAATACAAACCTCCAGTCTTCTTTCACAGGTTAATTATTTGTGGCAACAATAAGCTCAGACACCTGGTAAATAACCTGGGAATTGTTGGTTATAAATTAACTACCACTTATGGTTAGCCGCAGTTCTTGCATTTAAATAGATTTCTCAGCCGGTCCCCATGAAAAACAAGCCCCAGACTCAAAGTTCGCTTCAGTCAGAGTTTCAATTTGTGTTAACCAAATTCTGTACCACGTATTAATAATGAAAACGTCGTCCAGTACATAGATTTGTGTGGCTGCAATTTGATAAGATGACCAAATTGTGAATCCACTGATGGGAAGTTAACGAGACAAGTACTGCATTTACTTTCGAGACGAACTGGCAATCTGAGCATTACTCTGATCGTTTGTACAAGAGTTCAGCCGTGTCTGATGTGAGATCAATGATGCCGTCGTCAACGCGGTTGCCTCATGAAAGCGAGACGCGAGCTCGAATCATGGATACAACAGAGATATATTCACTAATGAAGAGCTCTAAAAGGTACTTTCTTTCGAAATAACTGAGAACAAAAAACGGACTTGTGGAAATTAATCCGTGTACAAGCGAGGAACGTCCAGTGGAAATGAAAAAACAATGTCCACCACGATTTAAACATGAAATGAACCGATAATCCTGCCTTAGATCGAGGTCAAAACGGATGAACCAAATGGTTCAATCAACTCGATCACATGATAACCCACCTACTGTCAGGTTCGGCACGGGGATACGAGAAGTACGTTGGTTGAGTAAAGGGTTGCACAAAGCAGATGCATAACCCAGAGTTTGAAGGAGATTAAGACAGCCGCGAAGACCATGGTGCGCGTTACCCAATTAGCGAGTCTGATAGATGATTGGAATGATGGGCAAGCGGATAAACACGGTGTCGCGTACTGTGCTGCCCAATCGGGAAAAATCAGAACAGGAATCTGAGCCCCACTAAACAATCTCAAATCATTAAAAAAGCAGTTTTTTAATACAAGAACAACAGTATTTACGACTGCTATTAAGCGACAGGCGTCCTCACGTTTTGATTGGCCAGTTTGTTGCTGTGTTGTTCCACGACCTTGCATCTGGCAACTCGGTTGTTTGAAACAGATACGCATTCAACAGCAGCTGATCGCCGTCTATGATTGGTTGGCGCCAGTTTGACTATAATTCCGTCTGTAGCAGCTTGTGCGCGAACACTGATTGGCTGAACTTTCTCCAATCAAGAAACCGCTCCAGTCCAATTTCATTACACACGGTGATGGATGCTTTCATAATCATTGTTTATTGTGTAAAGTTCCAGCTATGAAAAAAAAGAGTTCTAAGCCCATGAATAGGTAGATATTTTCCGCACTACTTGCGTTAATGAACTAAGAAATAGAAGTCTTACTTTTGCTAAAATTCCTTAGTATTTTCAGCAATATTTCGAGTTAAGGAATTTCTGAAGTAAGCGGTAAACAGCAAGGCATAACGCAATTCCCGTGATTATACTGTCAACTCCTTTACATCCTGTTTGGAGAAGCCTTTTATGGTTCTGTTCGTTCAAACACCCCGACCATTCATCAACGCGATGATACACAAAGAGAACGGATCAAAACTAAGCCAAATAGTGTTGTGTCCAAAATGCGGCTAATATCAAGCATTTGCAGTTGAGCTACCAAGGTGTCATGAGCACATAATGGAAACACTTCTGAATACGTTAGAAATGCAACATATTTCTTACTTGCGGAATTTTGTGGATTCCAACTTTGCCATTCAGACCGCCCAAGAATGGTAGTTGCA
>LOND01001254.1:70292-102838 GCA_014220965.1 Paragonimus kellicotti | reverse complement strand
ATTCATCTCAACCTATCTTTATCTCACGAAGCTGAAATAAACAATAGTTAACCTTCTTTTTGGATGTACTCATTACTAGACGTGCGGATGGCACGTTACAGCGCTCAGTTCACCGCAAAGCGACATGGGGTGGTCAATATCTTCAGTTTTCCAGCTTTGCTCCTATTGCATACAAACGGGGTTTGGTTAAGACACTGTTTCATAGAGCCAGGCGTATTTGCACCCCGGATACTCTGCAGACAGAACAGGAGTTGCTGAGACAAACTTTACTAACGAATGGATACCCCGACAAATTCATTGAGGCACATAATACGGTGAAGAGCACTGAGCCCATACTGATGGCTCAGAAGAAGGATGTTTTCCTATTCTTGCCATTCAAAGGTGACCATCTAGCCAATGACATAAAGCACGAATTAAAGTCTGCTCTGGCTCGAACGTATGCGGTTGCGCAGTTGCGCTTATTTCAAACCACCAGAGGACCAGTTCTCCGCAATCGACAAACTCTTCTGTTTTCCATGTTGTGTACCAGTTCACCTGCAGTTGCGGTGACGTTTACATAGGCAGAACAGATCGACAACTATCACAACGAGTCGCCGAACACATCCCGAAGTGGTTGAAACAACAGATGACGCACCAGCCTCAACTTGGCGCAATGACGGTTCGAAATCTAAAGTCATCGACTGCTGAACACGCCATGACAACAGGTCACCCGATTTGACCCACTGAACTCATTCAAGCTACTGTTGCGCAATCGAAAGCCCGAAGTTATTAGCTTTCTGCGAAGCGATGCTCATCCGAACTTACCAGCCGACGTTATGTGCACAAAAGTGGTTGAGGCAACCTATCGGGTTGCCATGGTCGTGATTACATAATAATTGGTGTGCTTGTAGATGTGTCTAGTCCCTGTTTGTCCTTATCTATATGATGTATATAACTGGCATGTTTTACGTTTGCGACTGATGAGAGTAAATGAAATGTTAACATATCGCAATATATGTCTTCTTTCTGCTGATGTCTAGGTGAAGGTCGCTTTAGCTGCCACCTTGAGCTTAAGAGAACAGGGTAAACTGTTGTTCGTTTCAACTTCGTGAGATAAAGATAGGTTGGGATGAATATTATTAAGAAAGTTGAAAAACAGGTCAAAATGAGTAACATCAGTAAAAATTAAAATATCATCAACGTATCGTTTGTACAATAACGATTCGGCTATATAATCCGGGACTTGCCGCTCAATCATTCCTAAGAAGATGTCCGCTAGTGTTGGACCTAACGGACTACCCATAGCAACACCGTCTATCTGTTTGTAAGCAAGTCCCTCAAAATCGAAACGAATGTTTTCCGTACATAACAAAATAAGATCTTTGAGGTATTCAAGTGGAACATTCATTTCGCAGACATAATTGCGTTATTGGTCACACTACTTACAGTAGAGGAGTAGGCGGCGATTACAAAGAAAATTCAAAAGAATTACTGTTTTCTGTGGAGATGATTTGGCGTCACTTACAAGTGACGGTGACTGGTCCGTGTTTATGGTGAAAGTGATGGCGTGGTGACCTACACTTTACAAGCACGGATGTTCGAGTTAACGTTCAGCTGTACTCAGCATACGAAAGTCGAGTAGTTTTCAAGTTAATTAGTTGGAAAGTCAACTTGTGAATGGGAAAACTGCGATCACATGCGAGTGGTTTTTAAAACCTTGATTACTCATCTGTGTTCAAATAGTTAAGCATTTTTTTACAAAGTTTTAATAATTATGGCATGGAAGTGGTATTACATAGAACACACCTCTCATTTTGTCCCATTTCTTTTGGACAGCGAGAAGTTACACGTTTGCTTGGAATCTACTGCCCAGATGTGGATTCCACACAACCTCCGGTGGACGTAGCCGTTAGACAGCCCGCGCATCTCAGTCATCATAGACGGCGCTTAGGTATCAAACCGTCTGAAGTGTCACAGCATGACAGAGTAGACATTTCAATAGACCACATCACTACCAGTGACAGTCCTGCATGCACGGCTGCAATAGAAAAGATGCCGTGCTCCTCTCCGACTGACCTACCCCGAGAGGAGCCAGTTACCATTTGTGGAGCCTCTGTCCTACCAGGTAATTCATTCCAACCAGTCATGCTGTAGACGGCAGTGCCAAGATGCCCCTTTATGGAGAGAGAAACTGTGGAACTTGAAAATGCAATTATTTGAATGCTGTCCTCAATACCTGACCTTCGTAAGCTTGGGCTTTCCAATAATTTATTGTGTTCATGTCAGCTGTTGGATTTTACTTGTGGTTGCCGTTGTGTGCGGCATCGATAGTGATGATGTAGACTCAAAAGTGACATCGTTCTGACAAAAATCATTTTTACGGCTGAGGTGCAAATGTTTGCCCGTTGCTCTTCGGTGTTGGATGTTGAAAGTGTGGTCTACAGATTTTGTTTCACGGACGTTGAAGCCTTACTGAAGTTAACAATTGTGTTGTTCGACCTAATGGTTCTTTACCTGGAGAACAGTAAATTTCTTTCATTAGAGTTTAAATAAAATAGCCAGCCGGTGAAATGTTTCTCAGATGTAATCATTCGGTACCGGCTCATCTGCAAAATTAACGACATTAATTACTTCATATCTTAACCATCTCATGGTGGAGTATATTATCAGTCAGTGGGTTGAGAAAGGTCACCAAATCCAGGGCGGAGTTAAGTACACGTACAACTATTTGTTAACGTATAATTCCAGCTTGAGCCAAGTGATTGCAACGGCTTTAGCGGATCGCAAGATTTTCGCATTAGGCTGACGTAATAAAACTGAATTTGCTAACGAGCCAGCATGTGAGCCGGTTGTTGATGCGGTGTTTCTGTGTCGACGGAACGAACTACACTAGTTGCTATGACAGAGCGTTCGTGTTGTAAAGGCCAGGGCAATAGTACACACAGAGTGTTCAGTCGAGCAATGTAGCCAGCTTGAACGTCTTCCCTTCTCTGTCGATCTCAGTCACGCTGGACTACGTTTGTTGTCCGTTACTAACTTCCCATTCCCTCAAACATATTAACGAAAGCCTGCCATAGGGCGGGTAGTCATCAGCGCGGGTTTTGTTTTTCGTCATATCCTAGTGTACACAAGTGTGGTTGAACGTCAGTTACTTGTGGTACATCCTCTCACTTGATGGCTGATTTGTAGTCCATTCTTCAATCCAGTTGAGGAAGAATACATTAACTTCAGACGGTCATTTACAAACAAATCGACGTTCATTAAAATGAATCCACTTCCACCGTGCCTCTCGTTTGATCAACATCCAATCATATACACCAGATCAGCATTGACACTTGCAAACCATGTAGCCTTAGTTAGCCATAGCCATACAATCACATATAATATATAATAAAAACAGGTTGACGAACGTGTGGCTGCCAGAGATTCGTCCTCAGGTTATTACATTTCTGGAGGCTGAATAATGCTTGCTGGTTCAGGCGTGGGCAAAATACGAATGCGTTCGGACGATGAGAAAGTAATTGACTTGTTCCTACTCATCAACTGGGTGGTTTGGACACAGTGCTAGTGTTAACCTAATATGAGTGGGGCATATGTTAGTGGGTGAGAGGGTAGGGGGCCATGGAAGTTCAGTGACTTGGGTAAACCTTTTATGTCATTGTACCACGGGTTAGCGTAATCGAATGACGATCACTTCGGCTGTCACTAGATTTGGGCGTTACTCTGGCATCGGCTGCTGTTTGGACTTTTTGTGAGTGATCCGAAAAGACCTATCAGAACTCACATTGTGACTTTTGTAAGCCTAATGAGCATTACTCAAAGGCGAATTCGGCCGAGCGTTTGCACGTGATAATTGAGCGTTGCCTAATATGAGGTCAGTGGCGCAGTGGTCAACACGGTTGCCTCATGGAAGCATGGACCGGAGTTCTAGTCCCGGGCGTGGCAAGAATGTGCACCGCTGGTGAGTTTTAACAAGAAAAAACCTCGAGTCTAATGCCTCTTTTCGAAAGGAGTTAATTAGAAAGTCTACGGGTTTGTGACAACCGCTACCAGTGGTGATTGATTTTCGACTTGTAGCAACGTTAGTTGTTAGTTTTTGATTTTCTCATGATGACGATGACGTGCTTCCTCTAGTTTGAAAAATTCCACCGATTTTACAAATTCATTGTTTATATGCGGCGTGAACAAATTGAACTGATGTTTAACGCTGCTTATCTGTGTCTATGCTGTTAGTCAAAGTAGATCTGTCGTTTTTGCGTGTACAAAAATTCATTTGGACTACACATAGGCAATGCAGTCGATTGTAGGTATGTAAAATAAATTGACCTTTAGCGGAACGACATGGAGTAAACACATGGCTAATGGATATCATATGGTTGGACATATCTTCGACGACTGAATGGGTACACAGTGGCCGAAAACGTTTGCGATTAACTTCGTGACATGGTTGAAACTGTTCACGTCAAAACTGACTCATCACGAGAGCGTCTGTAGCTCCATAAAGCCAGTTTGGTTCGATCGTAGGATGCACTAATTTTAACGCTCCAATTGGCTTATACTATGGGCTTATCATCAGTTATCGGCGCGACAATGGAACTAGTCGAGGATGGAACTAGTCAGTACAAATTTCTTAATCTTTTCTTGACAGGCAACTTGCCATCGGTTGCAGTTGAAATTTCGAACTTACACTCAACCACCGTCTATGAGAACTGCTTGAGATGGTGGCACAAATTCACAGCAATAGTATCAGTACAGTGTCGCATGATGTTGGTCTCAGTGCATATGCACTGGGAAGTCGTATTATTAAGAGTTTACTATATCTAGTGGAGAATCAGTATGCAGTGAGTGTTCTTGGGACCAATGTACGAATGCCGAGGCATTTGAGCTCGATGCACGTGTCATCTCGGACCTTGTTGAGAACGTTCGATTTTACCGATTTCACAGTTTTTCATGTGTTATTAGCTGAGAGGAGAGTGAGTTTTACACCTGTTCGCACCCATCAGCATTTTATTTGTTTGTTCTCGACCTTCACATGTGACCTCCATGTGACATGCAAGGTCACATATCTGCCAGGGGTTGCGCATTCTGATTCTGTGAACTTATGAGTTGCTCTTTTTGCTTCCATGATTGAGGTACTCGTTATCTAGAGTGATGCTTGCTTGACGATGATTTTATGAATGAGGACTTTCCAGCTATAATTATTCTTACTTCAGTTTGTCCGATAAACCGGTATCTTTCATTACTAGTGGTGAACCTTATCCAGTTATTTGCCAGGTGTGGTATAGCTACTTAGCTGAACTGAAAAAAAGTTGATTGGGTAGGTGAGCAAGCACTTTTCGGTTCAGCCATGTGGTTTCATTTTCAAATCATGTACATTTTTCCTGACTCACGGTGGCCTTAATGCATGTGCTTGCGTGCATGTGTTCGATAAACGGAAGTTACCGGTTATCGTCTTCGAACTAGTCTGTTCACGTTTACCACTTCAAATGAATTGTCAGCTGCGTTTGTGAGAGTGGCGAGTGGTTCTTTTCATACAAGTATCTTACAACGGTCGTTTGCTTTATTCCCAGCCCCACTCGTTGAGAATTCAACTGAGCCCCAGGTAAGGTCATCAGTCCGACCGACGAAGTCTGATTTCAGACAATCCCTGCTTCGTGTGGGCGTGGAATCTGTAGCCTCGCTTTACAATCTGGTGCAACTTGGTTCTGGCGCGTTATGGTCCAAAGATGCCCTGTCGTTATGATTGACAGATTGTCTTCATCTGGTTTCTTTACCACGTGCCCAACTTTTAACCCACTTGAGCTACAAGCGTTTGCTTTAGAATAACGTCACACCCCGTGTCTTAGCATTTCCTGTGAAACGATGAATACAGACTATTGTTTTTTTTGTCTTCGCATAAAATTCAAATTAAATTAATTCGAAAAACTTGGTGCTTTGTATCTGTTGGTATTTTCCTCCATATGTTCTTATAGGTGGCCATCCACCTGTGTCGGTTGTTTGATTCTGTCGCTAGCTTCGGGGCAGGTCATCCGCTGCACCCAAAACCGACGTCATACCACCTTGTTTTGCCCGCTGCTTAATATGTGATACCAGATTGATTTGCCCGATCAATGCGGCTTTGAGTAGCAGGCGGTATTGTTTTTTGAAAATTGACTGTAATCGATAGTACAAATGCAACCGATAGATAGCCATCGCGGTGAGCCAAAATATGAGCAGACCGTACACACTCAAACCCATCCAAACAGTTTTGTCTGTTTTGCCGAGCCATGCCCATGCGGACTGTTGATGTTGCCCCAACGCGCGTGTTTGCGTATCAGGTCCTGCACGACCAGCAATTATGCGTTCTAGAGCGAACCATGTGTGAAGTAAGTAGTCCAGAGTCCATCGGGTTACGGCACCGGCGTTTAGTTCACACTCTTCGATGGAAGTAGCGCCGATCTTGTCAGTGGTGAAACCATCTGGGCATGGCAAACATCCTGCACTACTCGGCCATCCTGTGCTGCCCAGATAGTAGCCCCGTGGGCAACTGTGACATCGGTCGAAGGCGTAGGGCGCACGTGGAGCTTGACCATCGGCACACGGATGGCACAACATTTGGAAGGAGAGTAGTGCAGATGCAGAACTTTCTTTCAATGTGTTATTAAGTAGACTTTCTAAATTCAAGTTTCGCAAAGCCGGTATAGCCATGTACGTGTGACTTCCGGGTGGGCAAATGGCTTGTATTCGGGTGGCCACTGTAATGGTTTCGTCTACGTCTTCCACATTTATTTGCCTCTCCAAATCGACCAGAATGTACGTATCTAAGCTGTGTTTCAACTGGGCGTGTAAATATCCCAGTTCGCCGTCTGTGGGACTTGCGAGCAGATTTAAAGGCGGGTTGCTTAAATCAACCACAATTCCCACTTCAATGTAACCTAACCCCGTGGACTGTACGAGCGGCATCGTTTCTGTAGGGCTTGTAAGTTTGATAAACGGTCTGCGTTGTTCATAGATTGTAGAGCAGATGTTCGTTACATATTTACGAATAGAGCGTTGTTTTGAGCACCATTCCTCAATAGGTTTCAGCAGAACGCTTCGGTTTTCAAACTCTATTTCCGGAGGCACCGCGTAGTTCCAGATAATTAATGGTTGTGCATAGATTCGAAATGTGAAAAAGATCTGGTTTCCAATGTGTGTTTCCCTTTCGAACTGTTGCCACGGTTGCTGAAATCCAATCACCGTAGATGCTTGTAGTTCGCTGCACGTAACAGAATCCATGTGGTGAACTTCAAGCAGTTGGTTCACACCTCCAATCCAGTTTTTATACTCCGGTATCAGGCTCATTGGTTTTTCATTCGGGGCTGTCTCTCGTGGGACGTATTGCGTCACTGATAATTCGCTTGCTTCAAAGGCGGGCACGTGAACAAGAAGCATTTCGCCAACGTGTATCAGTTGACCCAGTCGGTCATACCAGGCGGCAATGGAGTTAGACGCGAAGTCTATGGTCAGGTTGGCATTTTTTTGTGCCCACCACTCAAATGTCTCCGATTTTTCCGTACTTCGTAATTTGCATGGTATACGCACTTGTTTTCCTGCAGGCAGCCAAACAGTGTGCTGCACTTTTTCACCACAAGCCTGCAAAAACAAGGCGGTCAAGATTAAATAGAACGGTCTACTCATTAGGTCAAAGCTTTTGTACAGCGCGAGAAGTGTATCGTAATGTCGGTTTAAATGTGAACCGATCGATAGGATTGTGACTCATGTTGCATGGTTAAAGCTGGTCAGTTTGACACATGGTAAGCGAACACTTTAATGCTCTTGACTTCGGAATGCAAATGTATATTGGCAGTAATTTGGACTAGTATATTTTTTGATGCAGCCCTTCCTTGACTATGTTCGTCTCGTATCTTAAGATTGTCCGTATCTTCGGCTCTTCAGTAGGCCCACCATGTAGTAGTAGTGTTAGTTGAATACCATTCTTCTCCGTTTATCATCTGTTGTATATACTTGCTCGTATGTTGTTGAGAATACGTCGTGTTTTTCTCTTTTCTCATCTGATTACGGTCTGTGACGGACTCGTTTCACTTGCCGCCCAGGAATTTCACTTGATCAGTATATTTTTTATACTGGACTTCACTTGAGGGGTTTGAAATTTTACCGAATAAGTCCGAGTTTTCCATGGTTCCATAATAGATTTAGACTTGTTTAATTATGGGAATGCATAGCTGCATTTCTAGTCGGAGGAACCTGAAACACGTTAAACAGGCCATTCAGCAACAGGTGTCTGTAGGGATATCTGCCTAAACAGATGGGTCAGCTCAACTTCCTCGGATGCATATCCAAGCTACAGATTGGGAACGGCCTCCCACGTGAGGGCGAATTCCGGAATAGGCAAAGTTTTCACAGCGAATACGTAGTCCTTGACAATGAACGATAGTACTGCTAGAGCGTGCTGGATTCACTTTTGATAACTGCATAAACTCCTTCATAGTACTGTGACCTGGCTTGTGTTACTCGACCAGGAATGCGTTTCAGATGCCGCAATGGGACTACATGTTGACTCTCTCCTACTGTCTATATGGAATACAGACATTTCCGGTCTCCTCCACTCATGCACAACTCCCCATGACGGCATACAAATCACCTCACTGATCTCTGGTTTCAACAGGTAGGCAAGGTGTACTAGAAACTGAATGAATGGACCGCATTCAGAGAGCGCATGAACCAATTTAGTCACCGGACCGTGGCAACAGGAAGCAATCGTCGCAACAACCCTGTTGGTCTTGGACTCCCTGGCTGGACGGATCCTCTACACCAGATCTTCCTTTGTTGGCGAGTCCTTGAACTACTGCGCTGCTTTTATCGCAACCTCATACAGGGCGTCCTGAATGGATGGACTCCGTCCGAAGAGCTTATGAACCGAACCGCTGCTGCCCACCGGTCTCCAGTGGACTTCGAACGTCGTGCCTCGCCCTACTGTCTTGTGAATTAAGTATCTTTTGAACCAAAGGCTCCGGATGGTACCCCTCAAACTAACCCACTTCTTTGACCTGGGCGATCGGGAATTATTCGCCTTCCAACTATGAACGTATATTGTGAATTTTATCGTTGATTCCTATCGTAACTGTGGTCGGCGGCCGACTTTGTTCCCATGTCACATTCCATTGCGTCAGGCTAATCAATCTCAGTTTCTTCTGTTTTGTTGAATAAGTTTACTAAGTGATACCCCTAACGTCATCTCCCAACACACACACACATACCAGAGACTTACTTTATTTGCTGCTCGCGACGGAAGTCATAACCAAAGTGATATATGCCAAACACCAAGGTGGTATCTTAGCCTGACGGACACAAACCATTACTCGCTCTCCGAACACCATTTAGGCTTGCCATCTTCAGTGTTCATACGCTGATGCAGTAGGTCAACAGAGAGCATTTACACGTACTTCGAAGCTCCTCGTTATCAATCTGTCCTGCTGGAACGTGACTTCAAGCTCAGTGCTACAACTTTCCATCAAACCTCACTACGAGCTTGTCTAGACAGACTGTGACTCAAGCTATTGGTCATCGTGGCGTTGGAGTAAACCTAAGCGTCTACGCAGAGTAGGCGCTTCTGGATGGGATCCCCACCATCAGCCGCCTTCGTGCTGTCAGATTCGAAGGTGGTAGGGTTAGAACATCGAGAGGTGCCTATCACAGGCGGTGTCTTTGTTGTTGCGGCTTATGCCCCCAGACTATAGTACAGGATATGTAAACCCTTGACACACACGTCTGTTCGTTGCTTCAGCTTTCAATTTTCGTCATCAGAGTACCGTGCTTTACTCCAAAAGCCAGGATCTGCTTCTACACTTTTCATCGCTGATATCAGATCAGAGATATTCGAGAAGTTTGCACTCCAGAATAGTTACGTCAAGATTGACGAGCTCATTGGTCCATTAGCTAAAGTCCGGTTAATTGTTAACCTCCATCACCAGTGATGTCAACTAAACGCTAACCTTTTAGTGGAGGTTAGGATTTGCAACGCCTCAGTTCATGTCGTTCCACATATCTGAAGTCAGTTGCTCCTACAGATTATGTGCAGATAGTTGTTTTCGTTCATCACTGTATTCATTGAACTATGATCGTATGGTGGGGACACAGCTGATGCAGCCACATTTAGTCTTTCTTCCTCGTGTCCGTATGACATTTTTCCTAACTGATGTACTGCTGTCGATGATGATGGTGATGATCTGTAAGGTCCGCACACACGTTTTTTAAGTAGATATCTAGCATATCGATAGACATATTTTTCTCATCATCACATAAGCTTAGATTAGTTGGGCAAGTTGTATGAGCTCGAATCGCTCATATGTCGTGCTGTGCGCTTTTTTACCTGCTTAATTAGGAGAAGTAGCCAGGTTTGAGGATTGAAGACCTTAACATCACTATGGGGGTAGGTGATTTTGGTTTTCATATAGATTGAACATCACCCACAATTGATCGCAGCTGTCGCATTCCCATAGACTTTCCAGTCGGCCCCTTTCGAAAAGAAGCACTAGACTCGAGTTTCGCTCTCATTAGAGCTCGTCAGTAGTGCATATCCTTGCCACTGCCGGGACTAGAACTCCGGCCATGCTTTCATGAGGCAACCGTGTTACCACTGCGCCATTGACCTCACATTAGGCACGACCGAATTATCATATGTGAACGCTCAACCACTTTCGCTTGTGAGTAATGATCAGGTTGCCCGATCGTCTCGATAGGAGACAGTTACTGTCTGTTAACTCCAATCGATGACCCCTCGACTAGGACTTCTCTCCAAGTTGAAATCACAGAAATCATTGACTTGTTGAGCGGTATTTTGATTACTGATGAGTAGTAGGGGATTTTGGTTTCATATAGATTGAACATCACCCACAATTGATCGCAGCTGTCGCATTCCCATAGACTTTCCAGTCGGCCCCTTCCGTCTGTTTCTTTCAATGTACGTCTTAGTTAGAACTTTTCCTTTTCATCCTGGTGGTTACTCATCCAGGTGAACCACCGATTTGTTGCCGTACATGATGATTGTGATAAGTTAGGTCTCTTGTTCGTGAACTTAACGCGGTCGCTGGGTGAATTGGTAACTCCGATCTCTGTGGTTTCTTGTTCTGAATTTGTCCAGTTAACATGATTCTCAAAAGGTTGCTATCGGAATTCTTCTGATTGGTTTGTCAACTATGACTGACAATTCCAATTTACCAATCCTACTATTTTGTTACGTATTCTGAATCATTTATGCACCCAGTCCATAATATATTTGTACTCAACGGTTTTCATAACACGCCATCACGCAACTGCTTTGTCAACGCTGATCTTTCTCCAACAGATGGTAGTTTCGCTTGGAAACGTTTCGGGAAACGGTTACTTCTCATGTATTCCAGGTGTGTCCTTAAGTCAGTTTTTTGGGGAAAGCGATTTACTTTCCTAACGTACTTCCTCTATACTTGTTGATAATCAACAGATCGATTTGATAACATCATGCCGTTAAGCAGGAAAACCACACACTCGTAACCAAGTAACCAAACATAGTGCACGAGATTCCTGAGTTTGTTTCAACGCTTTTACTTGCTAAATGTGCGCTTCAGAAATATATATATATATATATATATATATATATATATATATATAATTCAACGCTTATGTGGATAGACACAAAGATATGTAATTCTTAATAAAATGGCCGTCGACTCAGCAGTAGCTAATATCCGTTGTCTGACCTTTTTGAGGGTGGCTGACCAGAACTTTGTAGACATNTCAATTTCCAGAAATCTTAAATTTACCACAAACAGTTAATTGATATCCGACCTTACTATCCATATTCCTCTTCCTATCGCCTTGTAACTTATTTGTTTGTATGAATAACAATAACACGCTTCATATCTTGTCACCCTAATCAATTGAAAAACGTTTCCGCTGCACTGTTATAGGCTTTCGGATACATGGTCGTTAGTGCTTGCTTATCTAATTTTTTTACTACTGTAGTTTTAGAGCTCCGTTTGATATCACTATATTTATCAATATATAATCCTTTGCCTTCAACCCGTTTCAAGATATATATATATATCTATGTATATATGCACAAAGTATTTAAAGAAGCACACACTGAGTAGTGAACGATTTATTGTGACGTTTCAAATCCACACTAGGATCCGTTATCAAACAAATAAATGTGTTGGAATGAGATTGTTCTGCCGCTCACCGTGTTCGCCTAGACCGTGCATAAGACTAGGCTACTTCAACGTATAATCCGACCCTTCAGTTGATTCGACAGTGACGATGACCTTTAAGAAACCCGCGTTCATTTTCACGGTCAGGACATTGTGCATTCGCACGAACAAAGTGCATTCTATTAGCAAAACGGTTATGACTAAATGAGATATGGGAGCGTTCAACACCAATATCGCAAAGAACGTCTTGGAATGGACCGTTGATGAGTCAGAAACGTTTCTGTGGTTCTTGAAACATAGCTTGAACAGTTTCCCACTCTGTAGATGGAGAAGCCGAATTTTTATTAACTCTCAAGAGTTGAAACACAGTAGGTGACACGCAAACTGAGATTTACCATTGGGTTCATCAATGGAAGCCGTGCAATCAAATATCGCTTTGTCGAATATTTTCAGATTAACGGACGTGTGAGGAATGGACCGGAATCTCAATTTGCTCTTCTTAGGTGGCGCAGTAATACTTACCATTTGCATTTAACCAGGACTCTTATCACAGGCACTGAAATCGTTATTCAGAAATGTGGAATGATTGCTGGAGAAATCTATACGTTCTCAAAAAATAATCGTTCGGCCGTGACAAGGATAGGCTCTATTGTCGAGCGTTAACAACAGCTAAACTCATGTTTAGTGCTTCTTTTCGAAAAGTGCTGACGAAAATGTTTATGGGAATGCGACAACTCTGATTAATTGTGAGTGATATTCAACTTACATAAAGCCGAGATCCTCTACTACTCGCCAGTACTTAGGATTGATTGTTGAGTTTCCTTCTATTTGTTTGGTTTGGTTTCAGTTGCTTGAACATTGTTGAGCTTTGGTTGATATGCTACTTCAGTGAGCGATGCGCTGTACGCTGGCCTAAACCAGTTGTGCTGGCCGGATGGTCAATAGATGACGCTCAACTGGGCATAGGCGTTGTTGCATACACTGTTTTGCGTATCCTGCCACAACGTTGTATGCTTGGTTGTCATTAAGAATAAATGACTGTTTCCGTAAACTAGGCATTACTGCGCAGTGGATCCCGTCGTTTTGTTCACTTTTACATCATGTATCACTTTGTATATTTGGGTTCGACTGGTTATTTCAGCTAGTCGTTTTGCATATCGTAGGCGTCAAACGGTTTACAAAATTGTCGTATGGCACTTCATTGCATGACTCTCGTTAAATCGCAGATTGAAAAGATATTGAACTTTGAACATTACTCTAATTTTACCAAACATTTCTTCTTTATCATTTCTTCTTTGTAAAGATGAAGTGCGCAACGGAATGTATCGTTGCTTGTTTCACCCGAATGATATGATCACAGACCACGAAGATTGTTCAAACAACTTCGCCCGCGGCAACATTACTATTGGGAAAAAAATGATCGACAAGGTAAGAGACTGTTGGAACACGGCCAACGCGTAGGTTGCTCTGATGGTTGATTGGTGCTGGAGGTGACAATGCTATCTCTTTTGGGATTGATTGCACTCTAGTTTGTGCTGGTCAGCCTCATGTTGCAATGACATAACGGGATTTATTGTTGTTCACTCACAACCCAAACTGCCGCATCTGTTCAGTCGGTGTCTNGAACTGCTTATAGGATAAATTGTGAATAATTCTGAGACCTCAAATTAGCTTTTCAGTGAATAACGGTACCCTTTAATTTGACTTCATATGTGATAAACATTGGTATTTCAAAGGTTGAGTTCAGCTGACAGCATTTGGTACACGGAGCTATATAGTGATTGTAAATGATCAACTTGTGCAGCATTTCCGTAACACTCTGAAGGTCAGTGGTGTCTGTGGTCACGTTCGTTTCACAACTGCTAAGGTTGAGACAGGGCATACATTACCGGAACAAAATCCAGTTCCCATTTCCCTCTCTACGTATGTCAAGCGAACAGTTTGTTCAAAGTGTACCAATCAACACCAAACCACCCAATGCTACAGTTACAGGTCGATTATTCCCACTAATTTACACTTACAACCCATTGGCTTTCCTAGCGTCAGCTAATACATCTTCATGTCGGCCAAGCTGGCGTTCAAACAGCAAATGCGTTGTGGGAATTGTACTGTCTGGAACATCAGATACAACCGGACGGACGTCAGGTCGCCAGCGCATTCGATCAATTGCAAGCTAAAATCAACGAGGCCAAAGCGTCCGGTCTTCCGCGTCTGGACCTTGAAGATTTGGAAGGTGTCGATATGGATAGTCCAAACATGCAAGACGAGCTGAATAACATCATTCCTGTGCCCGGATCGGACAGTTCAGAGGCACTCGATCAGACAAGAGACTTTGACAACGGGGCTTACGAAACCTTGTTTGAAGTATCTCCTCATGGTCAGTTTGTTCCAAGAGCGATATTTGTAGATTCTGAGACGTCTGTAATTGGTGAGTTGCATGATTTTACCTTTTTTAAAGCAATACACTGAAGCTATCGAGTATTTTTCCAAACTAATCCTGTGAGTCGTTAACCATTATGGAAATTTGCTTAGCACCATCAAACTCGTATGCACCTTTATATTTAATATCTGGATTTATGGATGGGATTTTCATAAATTACAGGGGGTTAATCCCTACACAAGCATTACGGCTCCGAGTAAAATATCCAGCCAAGAATCTTTGTGCACCTTAAAAGTGACTATTTAGCACGAGTTCACAACCAGAATGGTAAGAGTTTGTACAAATAATGAGTGTTAATTTACCTTAGAGATCTATAAGGTAACTTCACCAAAATAATCCACGGACAACATTCAAGGCGATGAAATGTGTCTCTTAAATTAAGGAACTTCAGATGGTTTTTGAGAATTGACCTGGGCTTGAACGTCGCTCTCACGTGGTAATCAACAGTCTACACTTGAACTACAGTAAATGTGTTCTTTTTCATGATTGCATGTTGGATAAGATACTGCCAAGATGCACAGATCTAGACAGCAGAGTGATCATGTGTTCCAGTCTCTGGTTCAAAAACCTATACCGTAAAGTAACAGGTTTGTGACAGTTTACTGGAAGGAACACTTTTTTCGTAAAATGTATCAGCTCATTTCCAGCCCCCAACCGGATGGGCCATCATCATCATAGACAGCAATACATCAGTGGTTCACACTGATGCTTAACTGCCACACAACCATGAATTAAAAAGCAAACCCTGTACAGGAAGAGAAGAGAAGAAAGAAGGGGAGGGAAGGGACCTAACTACTAAAAATAGCTACGTCTATATTCAAACATTCAACATCAAGGTGCCTACACCTTGCAAACAAACAACCGAGCTGTAAGTGAAAGTAAGGCGTCATCAGCAAGACAGCTTCCTTACGGCTTTCACTGCCCCGCATCATTAAGTGCACTCACTTCACAGACAACTCGGCCAAACAACGACAACATTCACGCCACTGAGCTCGATTAGCCGCCATCTCACCTAACGTCTCAAGCCACCGACTCTGTGAGTCGCGAGGGCCCCAGCCCGGGAGACGAACCCGACCTACAGTGACCAACCCCTCGTGAACGATTTCATTTGTCTACGCCAGGTCATCATCTGTCCACCTCGCACCTTGCGCCAGTCGGCCGCAGCGTCGGCAAACAGTGCTCGGTGTGGCAAACGACTAGCTGGCATCCTTAGTACATGACCTAACCATCTAAGTCTGTGCAAATGTAAGGACTGAACAAAAGAACTCGTTTGACAATCAGTGCCAAACACCCGCTTCCTAACCCTCGTTGCTTACTCGCTGGTGCCACCCGATACGAGCGATCGAACGCAGACATCGGTGGTCAAATACCTGAAGACGGTTCACGTCCTCTACCCTGAGCGGCCAAGTTTCGCTGCCGTAAAGTAATACAGCTCTCACCGTCGCCTCATATACGTGACCTCTAAGTCTGTTTGTTGTCAGAGGTGTCATAGATTAGCGACTACCGCCCTAGCCGATAGAGTCACTCATACCAGGCAGGCCAATGGGTAGAGGTCTGACAAACCAGTCTCCTGGTCCTCCAGGTTGGGGGTTGGAAGAAGGTTGGCATCTTTTTCCGGAAAAAGTACCAGTTCTGGTACATTGCCACCCAACCGCTGCCTTGCGGTACAGGCTTTTGAGCCAAAGGCTTTGGTTGAGAACCCTAATCGTTCTCCTGTCTAGGTCTGGGCGTCCTGGCAGTATCTCAGCCCACATACAACCATGAATACAATTAACTGGCAGACCAGGAGATTATAGTCCGCTAGAACTCTACCTGTTGCGGTATGAGTGACTGTCTGTGGTTAAGAATATGGTATGCATGGCATTATAACTTCCTCGCGTTAGTAAAAGCCGCTGTCAAACGAAAAGGCTGGGTGAAGTGGTGAGATGAATGTCGCCCTGATATATGATTGAATTTAGTTTAGCGCCAGTTATATGATTGACAGAAAGTGGTCACAGTCGAACAGAGATTAAGATGAGGTTGGTATTTGAAGAAGGAAAGCACAATGTGTGGACTGTCAAAACGACCACGCGTGAGATAACGGGAAACAGACAAGTTAGTTAATTATGTAAGGGAGCCGTGCAAACTTTAGAGAGGAGGTTTCATCGGTTTTCTAAACTTCCACTACAGTGTAACCCCTGCTGACCAGGAATGATGAGACGCTGACTGCAGTAATAGTGACTGTGAATTCTTATTTCACAGTTAACACTTACTCTACTTATACAATAACAGTAACATACGTTTATTACTGAAGTTAACGTGACTAATCAGTTTGCTTTATTCATCCTTTTTTACCGGTATTGGGTATACTGACATTTATTCGATTTCCAGAAATCTTAAATTTACCACAAACAGTTAATTGATATCCGACCTTACTATCCATATTCCTCTTCCTATCGCCTTGTAACTTATTTGTTTGTATGAATAACAATAACACGCTTCATATCTTGTCACCCTAATCAATTGAAAAACGTTTCCGCTGCACTGTTATAGGCTTTCGGATACATGGTCGTTAGTGCTTGCTTATCTAATTTTTTTACTACTGTAGTTTTAGAGCTCCGTTTGATATCACTATATTTATCAATATATAATCCTTTGCCTTCAACCCGTTTCAAGATATATATATATATCTATGTATATATGCACAAAGTATTTAAAGAAGCACACACTGAGTAGTGAACGATTTATTGTGACGTTTCAAATCCACACTAGGATCCGTTATCAAACAAATAAATGTGTTGGAATGAGATTGTTCTGCCGCTCACCGTGTTCGCCTAGACCGTGCATAAGACTAGGCTACTTCAACGTATAATCCGACCCTTCAGTTGATTCGACAGTGACGATGACCTTTAAGAAACCCGCGTTCATTTTCACGGTCAGGACATTGTGCATTCGCACGAACAAAGTGCATTCTATTAGCAAAACGGTTATGACTAAATGAGATATGGGAGCGTTCAACACCAATATCGCAAAGAACGTCTTGGAATGGACCGTTGATGAGTCAGAAACGTTTCTGTGGTTCTTGAAACATAGCTTGAACAGTTTCCCACTCTGTAGATGGAGAAGCCGAATTTTTATTAACTCTCAAGAGTTGAAACACAGTAGGTGACACGCAAACTGAGATTTATCATTGGGTTCATCAATGGAAGCGTGCAATCAAATATCGCTTTGTCCGAATAAATTATTAAAAATTAACGGACGTTGTTTGGAGGAACAAATAAGACCGAATCACTCTTCAAATTTGCTTCCTACTTAAGTGGCGCCAGTAAAAAATACTTACCAATTTTGGCACATTGTTACGCCAGGACCTGTCTATCATCACAGGCACTGAAATCATTATTCAGAAATGTGGAATGATTGCTGGAGAAATCTATACGTTCTCAAAAAATAATCGTTCGGCCGTGACAAGGATAGGCTCTATTGTCGAGCGTTAACAACAGCTAAACTCATGTTTAGTGCTTCTTTTCGAAAAGTGCTGACGAAAATGTTTATGGGAATGCGACAACTCTGATTAATTGTGAGTGATATTCAACTTACATAAAGCCGAGATCCTCTACTACTCGCCAGTACTTAGGATTGATTGTTGAGTTTCCTTCTATTTGTTTGGTTTGGTTTCAGTTGCTTGAACATTGTTGAGCTTTGGTTGATATGCTACTTCAGTGAGCGATGCGCTGTACGCTGGCCTAAACCAGTTGTGCTGGCCGGATGGTCAATAGATGACGCTCAACTGGGCATAGGCGTTGTTGCATACACTGTTTTGCGTATCCTGCCACAACGTTGTATGCTTGGTTGTCATTAAGAATAAATGACTGTTTCCGTAAACTAGGCATTACTGCGCAGTGGATCCCGTCGTTTTGTTCACTTTTACATCATGTATCACTTTGTTATTTGGGTTCGACTGGTTATTTCAGCTAGTCGTTTTGCATATCGTAGGCGTCAAACGGTTTACAAAATTGTCGTATGGCACTTCATTGCATGACTCTCGTTAAATCGCAGATTGAAAAGATATTGAACTTTGAACATTACTCTAATTTTACCAAACATTTCTTCTTTATCATTTCTTCTTTGTAAAGATGAAGTGCGCAACGGAATGTATCGTTGCTTGTTTCCAAAACCCCCGCGAATGATATGATAACAACAACACAGAGATTTGTTTCAAGACACTTCGCCCGCGGCAACATTACTATTGGGAAAAAAATGATCGACAAGGTAAGAGACTGTTGGAACACGGCCAACGCGTAGGTTGCTCTGATGGTTGATTGGTGCTGGAGGTGACAATGCTATCTCTTCCTTTGGGATTGATTGCACTCTAGTTTGTGCTGGTCAGCCTCATGTTGCAATGACATAACGGGATTTATTGTTGTTCACTCACAACCCAAACTGCCGCATCTGTTCAGTCGGTGTCTGCCACGTTGGAGACGGCGTGATGATCCACGTCACTGGCTGGAAACACTGTTGGTCGTAACAGTCAGGGACTTGCCGGCATCCGTAGGACTTCATTGTTCTGTGCAACTTTTAGCTTGAATAACAACCGTTTCTCGTTGCCAGTCCTGAATACAGGCAAACAAAAGGCTGATATGACACGACTATGCTCCAGCATATTTCATTGCATCTCCTGCCGAGTTTACTGCAGACGAGTTAAAAATGTTACGAAGTTCCAAACCACAAAAGCAATCCACAAAGGTCGAGTTTTCAAAAACCATGTTCGGTTGCTAACATGGTGGCGTCAACGTCACAAACAGTTATTTTGTTGGCACAAAATAGAGTGACGGCTTCTGATTGCATTGATGTCGACATATCATAGCAAATGCTTGTTTTAAGTCGTGAACAAAACATGAAAATGACTTTGACGAGCCAATCATATGTTGTGTCATCAAGTGGTGCTTGGCAAATGACGACGCTGGCGCAGGTTGTCTGATTGTGTGACGTTTGTTGAACCCATTTCGGTAAGTGTTCGGCAACCCTGGTTCCAAGCTGGCGCTCAGTTCTGCCAACATAGGATGCTTTGCATCCACATTTGTATTCATAGATTAGGTTTGATTTTGCGAACTGAGACCTTGGTTGTTTAACCGGGGGAGTGGGGATTTGGACAGTTCTGTATACGACCATCGGCGTCACGGCAAAAACGTGTGGACAACAGCTGACCTTAGGTTATGTTCAACCATTATGTGCGTATAAAAGAACTGTTTGTGACGATGAAGCAAACATGTTAGCAACCGAACTGGTTTTGAACTTTGATCTTTGTGATTGCTTTGTGGCTTGGAACTTCGTACATTTTCAACATGTCTGCAATAAACAGAGATGCGGTGAAATATACTGGATCATAAATTGTCATGTCAGTCTATTATTTCCTCTGTTCCAACTTGTCATTGTTTTTCATTTATTTTCGACACACATTGAAATAAATAAGTAAACAAGTAAATAATCTATCATATTCTGTACTACTGACAGAGCCAGCGAGACCATCAAAGCCATTAGACCTGTGGGTATGGCCCAAAGCTGAAAAGGTGCATATTTTACATGTACATAACTAAACGCAGAATTACTATAAAATACGGACGAGTACGGTGTAGAAAACTGGGGGTTGTTACGGACTTCGGTTTTGGCCCGGCCATAATCGGTTGTTAGATAGGATTGAAGCCAACTGCTGCTGAATTTACCATGGTGAAGTACAGTATGACAAAGGTTAACGATAGACAGCCAATCAGACCTTCGGACAGATGGTTACATCACAAAATGTGATGTGGCCCTTTTCGTCGTTCTCTTCATTTTTATTAGTATTCCCGCAGTCCTCGTCGTAATCATCTTTAATGACACCATAATCAACACCAAAATTCCAGTGGTTTACACTGTTGCTTTACTGTTGTGTCATCAGCAAAAAGAAAATACTCATATCAAATAAAAAGGATGGAACATAACTCTAGAAGTTCCTGCTTTCCAACTCTATCAAACGACATGGTATATTTACTGTTTGAAGCCCAACAGACAGGCAGCATTTGGGAATAATATGACCTACTGAAGACAATTCCACAGTAGATCAAACGGTTGGTTATCAATGCCAGAAGAAGCACGTCGATTACACAAAAGAACGATGATTGCTAAGACAGTGATCCTGATCACCATCATGTTCAATCCGAATATGGATTCGAGGCTGCGAGAGATTCAGTGTTCTAACGAAACGTTTTTGAGTAGGTAATGGTAGGGGAGAGAGTTGGCAAATGATAATAGCTTGTGCGAATGCTCACAAGCGACCTTTGCCCTGCTTTGATTGTAAACTATGGACACGATAGATAGGACAGAATAAGTCTGAGATTGATTGAATGGTTGGACACCATTAAATGCACACCGATTGAAGACGAACGCAATTTTGCCAAGCTATGGTGGCTTCCACTACCCGGTTTCACTACTTTCATTAGTTCACAGAAAACCCAATCAAACAGTGACAACTCTCACATCACTAAGCTCGATTTGTTGCTATGTCTTCTAATATTTTCAGCCAGAGGCTAGCCGGATCACAAGAGTTTAAGCCCAAAATACAAACATGATCTCACCTTGTTTCGGCATGGCTGTGCCGCTTGATAAATAGTGATTTGGTATTCTTAATACATAGCGTGTTTCCCTCTGACATATATGTCAATTATCGTGTAGCCCCTCCATTCGCTTAAAAAACATTGTGGAGTAATGCCGTTCCATGCACCATCTTCACCCAAGCGTCATCCTCGAGACAGTCCTTTTCATGCTTTCACCGCCCTGCTTCAGCAGACACTATACGAAATTTATCAACTGCACAAAACAAACGAATCACACTAGGGTGCAACAAAAAGAGCGACAACACTGGGATTTTTGAATTCATTTCATTCTTAGTTCTTCGTTCCGGACTTGGGAAAACTTAGAATGCACTTGTGTCTGATCATGTAATGTATCCGTGAACATTTAACTGGTATCTACTCTCCATGGAGTATCCATCGGAGGACTTACTTATCCACCAGTGCCGTACTCCTGTTCTCCGTCTTTTCAGATAATGGAACGGATCCGCAAGGCTGTGGAGCATACAGATCTCCTACAAGGTTTCATTGCTACACATAGTTGTTCCGGTGGTACAGGTGGAGGATTGACTGCCTACATTTTTCAGTGTCTTCTGGCAGATTACGATAAGTACAGTGTCGTTCAGTTGCCCATCTATCCATCTCCACAACATGCGAATACTATTGTTGAACCCTACAATACGGTTTTACATTTGGATCAAGCCGTTGATGCTGTGAAACTGTCCACAATGATGGATAATGAGGCAATTGGGGAAGTGTGCCATCGCAACCTGATGCATCGTCAACCAACATTTCACACAATGAATCAAGTGATTGCATTACTGACCAGTTCCCTCTTATCTCCTGTACGCTATCCGGGTTGCTTGACTGCTGGATTGCCTGAACTAGAAACCAATCTCGTCCCGTTCCCGAGAATACATTTTCCTGTACTTAGACATGCGCCGTTCTTGCACTTCTCTCGTTCCACACACCAAACATCCAGTATTGATCAGCTGGTGCAGAACGTGTTCGGTGCAGCCGGGCAGACGGTGAAATGTGATTTAAATCGAGGCAAGTTCATGGCTTGTGTTCTCTCGTTTCGTGGACTGGTGGGCCCCCGTCTGGTGAATAGCGCATTGTCAAGAATCAAAGCAACTCCGCATCTTGAGTTTGTAGACTGGTGTCCGACGGGTGTAAAAGTTAACCTGGTGGCTCAACCACCGATCTTCATGGCTCACGATTCACACTTGGCACCCACTGACTGCTCGGTGACCATGCTGGCTAACAGCACGGCAATTCGTAGTGTTTGGGCTATGGTAGGTGCCAAATTTGACATGATGTTCAGCCGTCGTTGCTTCTTGCACTGGTTCCTGAACGAAGGTTTAGAAGAATATGAAATGAAAGAGGCCCGTGAAACATTGGCTTCGATTGAACAGGATTACCGTGAAATTGGAACATCAGGTGAAAGGAATCTGAACTTTTTCACTTCAACAAATAAGACTCCTCAACTGAAACGTAGACAGTGGCGCAAATACAATCCAACAACGCAGATTTCTTCATCACATTTTTCGGATGAATCGTCAGAAGAATTATCCTCGAATTTGATCAACTCTTTATCACCCCCTGTGAAACTACCTACCGCACAGGGGGAAGTCCCGTTGCCTAGTACACACATTAAAAATCGTTCCTTGACTTCCACAAGAATGACAATTAAAAGACTAGCAGTTGTGAGATGACGAAAGTGTGAGATTTCCAAACAGTTCTGCTTACCTTAAATGCTCAACTTTTCATTGGGGATTGAACTTTGTTTGACACCCACAAAATTGTCTTGAAAATTTCCTTCTTCAACGAAATTTTTTTCAAAGTGGATCCAGCTGTGAAAGTGCTACATTCGACCAAAGAATGTTGCACAATAGTTACGATTATTTTTTGTTCATATTCACAAGAAACGAATACTTTTCAGAATATGTTACTTTTTGTCAGTTTCTTGTCGTTCACTGGGTTCTTTAGCAGCATCTATGGCCTCAAACGGAACAACACTTCAATACTAGCAATATTTCAAGGTGATGTCTATCAAGGCAGTTCATCCAAGCTGGTATTCTTTCTCGCTAGTTTATTTCGTTGGTCTATTCAAACCGAACTTGTTTGAACGCTTTGATAACAAAGTCAGTCTTACTGTTAGCCGAAAAGTGTTTGTAATCTTGTTTATAAGAATACAACAGACAGCTGGTAGTATCGTCAGCGTTTTTCGTGAGGGCAATCAGTCTAATCAATCGTGTGTATACAGCGATGTATTTTTGACAATGAGAATGTGATATTGTATCCCATCCTCGTACTTCCCAGCACGACAGTGTGATAGAAAAACAATTCAAGTTCAAGGCTGGATGACTCATATTTACAGAACTCTTAACTTATATTATACCTTCGTGACCTGAGATGATAATCTGTTTAGAAACAGTGCGTTAAAACAATGAGCTGTCTGTGATTTGGACTAACCACGGTAAGGTGACGAGTATCACTACAACGCATTGGTGAAGGTGCTGAATACATGAAAAGGACAACCGTAATTTACCCGTCAGAATCCCGTCACCAAAATGAACTTCCTGACAATCTCGAATAGATGGACAGATAATCAGCCTTTGTTCAACAGTCTAGGTCATAGGAAGCAACTTGTGGTCTACATTGTTCCAGTCATATTATGTTACATCCAGAAGAGCAGTGTGAACTGCATAATACTAGAATTCGCTCTGACTACTGTCGTGTATTTGGTCATTTCAATAAAGATGGCAGAACCACGAGGATCTGAGAAACACTAGGTAATTTCACGTTGAAACGGTTAATTCTTCTCAGAGGTTTGAACGAAACGTTTATAATCTGAAGAGTGATAGATAGTTGCACACAAAATTTTCAGTAGCATGAATCCGCTTTTTATACCAAATAACAACCAAGTGACTGAGTTGAATTATAATTCATTGGGTTAAGAGTGGAAACTAAGTTTTGGACAGGATCAGATACATCGATACTTGTTTCTGAACACAAGAAAGCAACTTGAGTTACTGGATTGCGACCGTCTCAGAAAACATCAGAATTCTTGGATTGTGATGACGTAATAAGATTTTGAATGCACTAGCCGGTTGTGTAATGTCACCGGTAGCTATAGCGTGTTTAGCAACTATGTCTGCGCGTTTCAACGACATTGCATTTTTCCGATAATACGGACTTTTTTAAAAAACTATTTGGATTAAGGTTCATTCATTGTGAATATCAAGCATCCTTAGGCTCTGTCTATGCGAATTTCGTTGCAGTTACATATAGATTGGTAGATACAAAGTGACATGGCACTGACGGATTAGGCTTCTTCGATTGGAGGCACAGGTAGTTTTTGTATCCGATCCAGTACACACAGTTCAGTTGCTTCCGGGTGTTTCTTCAGTCAATGAGAGTCTGGGACACGCGCGACATCCAAAACAAACCGGTTTAGATAGCCTAATGATAGATCAAGTAGATTAATTCTAATAGCCTCGTCTACGTAGTTTTTTTCATCCAGACTATCTTTGGTGAGTTGTCTAGCACGTAGTAGACCAACAGAAAGACCTGTTCAATGTTTAATCAGTGCTCACAAGCAGTTTGAGGAGAGCGTTACCGAAGGCTTTTGTTTCGCCCTGTGCCAGCCAAAGTGGGTAGAAGTCACATGTTCCTGTTCAGAGCCGTGGTGAGGCTGGACCTATATAAGCTGAGTCCTAGGAAAAATTGAACGAATAGACACAAACGCTGACAGATTCTCAATAGAAAATCTCTTCGCTATAAAACTGGATTCTATCCACGCCATAAGTCGTGCTGAATCTGGTTGAGTCCAATTGTTACTCATTATGCAACCTTGTCACCTGTAAGCGATCTTTATGTAAACATTGGTTTCTTTCATGTCTGTTGCGCTACAGGTATGGGGTACGTTCTAGTAATAGTTCTAACAACAAGATACTATAAACAACTGTTATTCCTAAAAGCATTTAGTCAGTCAAAAAGCCACAAGACTCTTGTTCTGTTTTAGAGGTAAGAGGCTGTGAAAGTTAGCTTACAGATCCCCCCAAGCATTGTTCGGTATATATTTCGTTGAATTAGTGCTCTCTACTGATAGATGTATGCGCACTTTTTCGAAGACGTGTTGACTTTCCACCTTCTTTTCGAGAGTGGAGCTGACATATTGACGGTGTTATACCGAATGGAAAACGTACATTAGTCCATCTTGCATTAGCACTCAATGGAATCATATGTTTCTTTTTGATACTTTTTTGCAAGCTGAGAACTTCATCTTTAAACAAGATTGTTAATGTCGTGAAGGCATATGACTCTCATAGATTCAAATAACACATTAAATACCACAGTATTCCATTTTTTATATGGCCAGCACGGACTTCTTACGTGAGCCCCATAGACAGCCTATTGAACACCTTAATGGGTAAGATACTTGCAAATGGAAGGAAGCTTCCAGGTATTGGCTAACTGGGAAATGATCATTTTGTGAACTACCACGTGAGTGATAGGATGGTTGATAATATAATTCTCAACGCCTGCCACGGTAAACAAATGCGCAGTAGGTGAATTAACTTCATATTTGATAAGGAATAAAAAACGTCATTTAACCTTTTGACTATAGCTCTTGTCTCGTAACACCTCTGTTCAGAGAGATTTCATCACTGACTTTAATTCAATTTGACTTTCCATTTCTTTCGCCTGTTCAGATTAAAATGTGAAATCCGTTGTAAAAACATCGTGGTTAATTGTCTTATATGCTCGTTCAATAGGTGAGATTTCTAGGCTGAACTTGTTGCACAGATAACAGTGAACTTCTCCATTACTTCGTACACTTCATGTTTTCGTTCATATCTCAGCTACGTCGAACGTTTACCTAAGAAATGTAGTCTGTCCACTTCTTTTACGTCTCGGCTACTACGCCAATTCACATTTGCTAACCGATTCAAAACCCTCTTGATTGACAATTCTGATTTTACTCCACGGTTGGCCCAGTTTGTGTAAGTCCCAAAAACAAAGAAAGCTTGTTTTGATTTTAGAAATACATTATAATTCTTTTCTTTTCTTACATCGTTTGAAAAATCGGCTAGGGTTTTATGACCTAATATGAGCACCCCGAAAATTCAAGTGTAGCATGGAACGAAGAGGAACACTTTTCCAATCGATTCCTTGCAAAGAAAAGCAGTTCGTTTTGAAGACAACGATGTTGGATGTAGTTTTCTGTTGAACTGATCATCTGTTCGTTTCGCGTGCTTTTGTCTCTTCCTGTCGTGCTTTGTGGAGCATCTGTTGGGTGATGACGTGGTGGGTGTGGAATTTGTTTGGTCGAAGCAACTGGATGAGAAGAATGAGAAATATATTAGTCACATAACTGTCAAAGTTTTCTCATCGAAACAGAAGTACCCGTGTGACACACAACTGTTTTCGGTATTTATTTTTCAGACAGACATAATTGTAGACGTTTCACTGGAACATTTCGTGAGACAAACCTCAAGTAACCACTGCTTAAGCGCTTGTTAATTCGTGGTATTGAGAACAATTATTAGATTCTACCCAAATGATCAGACCATCTTATATGAAGTGACGATTTGCTCCGGATGATCATGTTACTGCAGTCGGGCTCATAAAATTTTCAGTTTTTGATCCACTGAGTCATTTGAGTAAATGTCTCTTATTCTAGTTATCGGGCTCCGAGCACGATTTCTTTTTCTTTAAAGATACAAACTAAGTCACATTTCTGTTCGTAATACGTTTTAACTATTCAGCAGATTCGTGAATGGAAAGTAGCTCGATTTCGAGGAAAGAGAATATCACTTAGAGCTTGTTAACAGCTTTTGCATCCAGATAGACTCCCTTGTCAATCTCTTCCAGAAGAAATACTGCGGTTTTAGTTAGTTTCGCTTTTGCTATCACGCATCACTAATGCGTATGTAAAACACTGCCCAGCGGATAGAATGAAATCGGAGATTTTGATGTGCTCCTAAAGTCTCAATCACGAGGTTGTCGATTATGGATAACTGACGGTAACGATACCTTTCGTGATGTTCTGGCATTCTGGTCGTTAGCCACTAGGGAAAGCAGTGGGGTATTCTGCTATGGTAAGTCGGTTACAACTGGTATATGGCCAATGGCGCCGTAGTCAACTTGGTTATCTTAAGACAACATCACCGGGAATCTATTCTCGGCCATAGCAAGGATGTACACTAGTGATGAGTTCTAGCAAAAGCTAAGCTCGAATATGTTGCTTCTTTTCGAAACGGGCTGACTGGAAAATCCTATGGAGATGAGAATGATGTAATAATATATGGGGGAGGTTGATTCGACGAAATCCCCGGTCACTCATCAGTAATTGGGAACGATATATTATGAAAATAAGATAGGTGTGAATTGCGAAATAAATTAAGACTACTAATAGATCGTTTGTTGTGGCAAGAATTGTCTCTGAAGACCAGACAATGAGCGTTACTCTTATGGTCTCAGGCCAAAAGCACAACCTAGTAGAGCATTCCTAATGAAATGTCGAGGAGGTTTCAAGGTTTATGAGCAACTCACCTAGAGAACAACAACGTCAGTGGGGGAAAACTGATATAACATTCAGAGGCATCGCAGATATATACCTCCTTTTTCGGATCCAGCTTAGATTCTACGCCGTAGTCAAAGTTTGCGTTTGAATGCAAGCACACTCCCTACTGCTTGCCAATTTTACTTTATGATGTGGTGTGCAATGATAAATCCTTAAACTATAGCTCATAATTCAGACGCGTCTCGAGTTTAAAGTCTGTTTATATTATACAGTTAAAGTTTTTTAGTGTTGGTGAATGACCATTCTACCCTGAAATGGAGGCTTTACTACCTCACATAGTGGCTAGCATGTTTTAAACGTAAGTCACAGCCATGTGAGGATGATATTCAGATATTCTGTTTCAAAGACACTCGAACACGTGGCCTTTATACGAAACTTCATCAAGTGGCTTACTGGTATCAATCAGACTATTTGTAGGTCAACGTGGGAAATTTTGTTTTAAGATGCCCATATGCGAACACACATGGGTCATGGACGTCCTACTTTTCCGTTCCGTGATGAGTTTCATCAGGCTTATTAAGACCTTTACAGAACGTAGTGATGTGATCCATCGGCTTTCTTTGCTTAAACCAGCGCACGGCCTGTGCATGATACGATGGATCACAGTGTTCTACAAGTGGTTCATAGTATGATGGCAAAGCCGTGGTGAAACTGAGAATAGAATTGTGTGCACCATTCAGCTGACTTGACCATGATAAAAAATGCAATCTACTCTGAGTGGCCGTTCACAAACTGCCTCTGTTAATCCACTTCTTGCCTAATGCAAATTGGCTGGGGTACCAGGGGAGGGTGCGCAGCAGGCCAAGTGATTAATTAAAATTATCATTACTAGTTCCTTTCGTCTAAGACTAGCGAAGGTCCGCCTACCAACAAATCCACTTTTTACCCTTTGCTACCAACCGAAGTCGTTCGAATGACCAATGTGGCATCAAATATTGTAATATGCCTATTCCACTGGATTATATTTGGAATAAAGTAGGTTTCATTTAAAGTGGTACTGACTATCTATACTTGGTTTAGGCGGGATTTTGCTCACAACTTCATTTAAAGTGTGTTGCGAGATCACCATAAACCGGAACACCACCTTATCACACGACTTAATACCATTTTCCGTCGTCATACTTTCACCCCGCCTTCCGTCATCTGTCGACTGGACTCAAGTGACTGCTTCGTTATAAGACCACATACAGATCATATTACAAAAGATCATGGATCGGTTATTCTACTTATTAGTGTCAGCAACCGATGAACTTGAAAACCATACCATTGAATTCCTTTTGCTGTCACTTTGCATCAGCATAATCCATTACTAAAAATAATACATACATCTGATATTTAGGCAGCTGATGGATTTCGCTAGTTCATACCAACTCAAGAATGTAAGCATCTGTGATGACTGACCAATTTAAAATTGGTAGGGAAGCAACTTGAGGTCAACAACTTCAATCGGGTCTTTCTTGCTCCTATTCTCACAAAATCCCATGGTTACTTTATCACGTAACTTCAACAAAAATCTTCAAACTTTTAATACTACAATCACCAATGGTGAATCGGATGTAATACAATGAACGATATTTTTGTAGCAGTGGGCATGTCTTTATAAGTTGCACAAATGTCGACGGTAAGTAACAGCCATCAAACGCGTTGTCGAATCCTCCCCCGTTTATACAGTAAGCATAAAGAGCAGCAGAAGTCTTGTTGCGTTACATGAAGAGGTTCGACACAGGCGCCCTGGTGTCCATCGCTGTAGTACACGTCTTTGAAAATTGATAAATAATCTTTTTCTTCAATTCCAAGGAAGTAGACGATCTTGACTGATTTGTTGTAAAAGCCAGGAAGGAGTAAAAGTGGTTTGATATTACGGAATTTGTACCAGTTGGAAGATGTTCGTACTCCTTCGTGTGGACCGGTGAAATAAGTGCATTAATCCTGACATACCTTGACCTAGTCATGACCTAGTAATGAGAAGAAACGCATAGCAAACAAGCTTGTTTCCGGTGCTTCATTATCAAACCAAATATGATATATTTATAGGGGTTCCCTCGGGGATAATGCATCAGTGGAGTAAGGGATGGTAATCATTTATATCAACATACACAGCCTCGTGAGGTCTAATTATGTGATATCAATCAAGTGGGCTGTAAACGTTCTTGAAGAACTCAACACGTCTACGTAATAGATGTACCTGAGGGATTGACGCATGGCCGTGGGGAGTTCAGCGTTTGACCAGAGGTTTCCATGTGCATATGAATTTGAGTGTAAGCGAATTGCAGTAGCCTCTGCGATTACTTGCAAATGACCTTTAACCTGCCTAGATTGTATCTCATATATTCGACAGATTGGTTTAAACGAATCGGTCGGACTGATCAGTTGATCTGACTCGATCAAATGCGCTGTGACCGCAGATGAACAGGGCTTTATTGATCCCCGAGCTAGTTACACCGGATGATGCTCCCGAATGCATTCGGATAATCGCTGTGTTGTGTAACTTATACGGCTTGTTCCGCAGGCAAACACAAAATAGGCGACGTATACATGCAATCTATCTCTCAATTGTGGACACAAAATTGATGTGGAATTGAATCAAGCACGTAGCTGAGCCGCGAACTAGGCTGTGTTAACGGTACTACTGACTTGACTAAACTATGGTTTCCCTGAACACCTCAGCTGTTTAAATCTAATCTGGGAACAACAAATTTTCGGGTCTCCCTGGTAACACTTTGAGAACAGTTTTATTCAGAGATAAAAAAGAAAAGTTTGGTTGTGGTGTGCAGGATTACTTGAAAACTCAATCTCAAATTTGATTGGCTTGAGTTGATCTTATAATCTTCGTGTCCTAACTTTTTGTCATTCGGCAACGATCTGCTGAACGTAAACTCGCAAACTCGTTCGTTTTGCTTGGCACTGGGTGTGTCAGCATTCTTGAGGCGATAGTCTATTTGTGATACAAATCACACACTCTGCCCATTCACATGTTTTTCTCATTCTGAGATAGACGTTATGGAACATTGTTTAGTTGTGATTTTACTAGACTATTTGAGTAATTGAAACAATTCAAGGACACCACTTTACTGAGAGAACTTAATAAGTGTAGTAAGTTCAGAACGCGTTTGACGAAAGCAGAATTGGCATTGAGGTTTCTGGAAGAATGCGTAAAACGCTCTGAAGTTCCGAAACAGCATTGCATTATTTTTACACGGAATAACCTCAACAGTACTGAGACTTCACTGCATTTGATTGAGTCAAATCACCCGATCACTCGAACTGACTGATTGGGGCCCATCTGTCGAGTCTACGCGGTAAACTCGAGGCAGGTCAAAAGCCCTATACTGGCCACTGCTGAGGTCACTGCAATTGAGCTAAACTCGTCAGCTATGAGTAATAATGTAAATTAATTTTGATCACGTGAAACCCAGTGAAAATAATGGCATCACGTTTATTTTGCTTACTTTTATTGGGTCACATCTGTGTTTGACACACATAATTATGGCTACCAAAGGCAAACAGCTGAGAGATATGGCCGCCAAACTCCAACCCAGAGCGACAGTCCATTTTGGGTACACCTCGTTGGTTGGCGCCACAGGCAAAGTGAACGTGACACAGGATGTGATTAGCATCAGTAATGTGAAAACGGGCACCACGAACACCCATAACGCGGCCCAAATAACCCTCGTCAGACTTCGTATCGGTCCAATCATTACTTCGATATCACTGAACAGGCGGCGAAAACCTATAAAAGGTAAGCATATCGACACACTTTTTAGACGAAAATCGATTCTGATCCCAGCCGGTATTAGCTGGCTTTAGACAGAATGGAGATAAGTAAGCTCGATTGTAAACACAGTCTCAATGATCACTATGTGGTCTTGTGTTAGGAAGTTGATAGTTGGAGCGCTATAGGAGGTTCACTACATCCTGATTTCATAGAGTACCTCAGTGACAGGGATCGAGCAACTATAATTACGGAATTACTCATACTTGGAAAACACGACTTTCTAAACTAGCGAAAATCAGAGTGGTTTTCCAAATCCGAAAAAAGGTTTTACACTTCATATGCGATACTTTCTCTCGAAATACCCTTGTTTTCGCCATCAGTTTCAAGCATAAATTCCATCCAGCATCCTAATCGCTGAAACCTTGACTTTCGGAGTGGTCTATCGAATGGCACTCATGTTAGGAGGTGTGCTTCTAAAAAGTACCTTGGCTAAGCTGTCAAACGTCTTTATTCTTGCATTTCTATTGAAAGTGAATAGCATTAGTCGTAATGGAATCAATTCACATCACATTGAAATACAGATATTTTTTAACCTAGCCTTTAAATTTGAAGTTTTGGTTAGAGTAGGCCGAAATCAAATTTTGCTCACTTCTCCTACCCTTTTGGAAATACAAAGCTCGTTGTCCTCCTGACCATACACTTCTGTATCTTTATCGCCAACTGGAAATTTGAAGAGATTGATTCTAGCAAACTGGCTGAAGACGTAAGCAAGCTGGAAACGGTTGACAACGATTTGCTTTCTGCGACTCATCACAACATACAGCTTGACGGTATGTTGTGTTACGGAAGCTATGGTAAGGTAGACGCAGGTTTTTGGTGAGTTACATGACTAGCACAGGCTGGATCGTGAGGTCAGTTATCCGTAGTCCATGAGTATCACCGTAAGTCTGGTGATATGTTGAACTGTGTACAACGAAATGGATTAATTTAAAAATATCCGTCTCAAAGATTTGAACTGCCTGTCATGATTAGTTGGAATATGCTTGTGATAGATTGAGAATTCACAGTT
>LOND01001253.1:62658-75151 GCA_014220965.1 Paragonimus kellicotti | reverse complement strand
TTATGGATTTGTTAAAATACCGATAAACAAGGTAGAAATTCACTCCTTCAGTGTTAATTATCCTAGGCATCGCTCTATACAGACAACTAACTACTGTACGTGAACTTTACGCGGTGCAGGTGCATATGCGTCGAAATCGAATCGAGCGGCCTGTCAAATTTGTCCATTCGGGTCTCTCAAACACGATTTCGTGACCTTTACCGTAGGACCACCGGCATATTCACGCACCATTACCTTTTTGGGGTGGGGCTGTTCTAGAGAAAGCAAACTTACTTACTCATCATGTTTCCTTTTTGCGTACTTCCAATTCCCCACTTTTCACTCAACTCCACCACAACAGTACTCTACCCAGCACTGTTGCGATTATGAAATATCTTGTAAATAAAATGTGAAATTTTTGTTTACACTGATTGTGGAGTAATTGTCGGTCATAACGGTTTAGGGTCCTCGTCATAAGAGCGTTTCACCTAAGCACGTTTACGGAGTTTGTCGTCCATATTAATCTCCATATTGGTGTGGATTCTTTAGTTTCAGGTGGTCGAACTGCGGTTCGACTCAGTTACTTGTGTGCTGATAGTCAATGAAGTTCTCCTTAATCGTTCATTAATTTTGTTTACACCCATCATTTGAAGTGGAAACGGTGAGGCTGATATAAATACATACATGTAGTTATGGCTTTGCCTTATACACAGAAGTATGTGAGATTTGATGCCGACGTTCATTCTGACAACAGCTATCAATGATGGAAATAAAATCTAGTAGATGAATTCTCTAGAGATGGTCAATACAGTCGTACAGATAGAGCAGACTGTGACACATGTAGGAGGAGAATGTTTCCTATTGTCGACTGTCCATAATAGGATTCGAAAAGTTCTCATTACAAGGATTTATCTCATCAGGTTCAGTCAGTAAGACACGCGTACGATCGCAATTGCTTTCATCACCTAATGGATTGGGTGGGAGGGCTGTCTCTCGTGTATCCCTCATCCACTGATTTTTAATCTTTTTTTCTCGTAAGAAATCTGCGTTTACCTTATATCTTTCATAAGGTTGCGGGTTGGCGAAGCGGAGCGTTCATTCCCCGCTATTAATTGAACCAAACTTTCTGCTGGTTGCGTGTTACAGGATACCTAGGATTCATATCGCTCCTTATTGCCTATTCGATTTCTCCCGTAATTGCTCAGGGATTTGAGGTAGTTTTGATTGCCCGTTTATTTATGGCTGCCACAATTGTTGCAAAGTATTTTTCCCTCCCGTGACCTTTTAGGAGGCGGATACGTACTGTGTACCGGACAGCAAACGGAAATATTGTGTCCGCGAAACAACTTGAGAAAACACTATGGTTGCAAGGCGTTCGTACTCATCGATCACTTTGGCGGTTAGATTTTGTTGCAGCGCCTACTGATGGCTCTGTGCCGGGCGTCAAATTTTCATGCAGTTTGCGTTTACTCTTTCCTTCTCCAAGTGGTCATTAACAAGTTTTCAGCTTCCATCCCACAATATGTTTGCTACCATTCGATGCGCAAGGTTGCATGTATCTGTTTACTACTAGGACAGCAATCATAGCAGCCTGCCTTGAACTCACGGTCGGGTCGCGTATATAAGACGACAGTGAGGACCCCCAGTTATTGATTTTACCGACATGTTTACAAGCCCGCTGCTGTCTTTTACTTGATCGTCCCCTATCCTTTTGAAAATGGCCATTCTATTGACCGCAATGACACTAATCGATCTGACCGAAGTCCAGGTATTCAGTCACACATCAGACTGATCAGACCACGGTTTTATAGTGCATCTTTGCATACTTGGATCTTTGATGGTCTACTGTAGTTAATCCCACGAACACAAACAAACTGTTATTCGTTTCTTGTACTTGACCATGATGTTCATTATTAACAGTACCACATCTCCGGCGACTTGATTTGGTTCTAATATTCGGTATCGTTGGATATACTTCCGCCGCTGAATGTTTGTCGGAAAAACGTACGATCACAATTAACACCACCCCATTTTTATTCGGCACTGGTATCCGTGGCCAAACGACATTGTTTGTACTGACCGGCCACACTGTTGTTTCCATCCGGTAGTTGTTATCTACACGAAGATGTGAAAAGAATGTTACTCCAGGTTCCTGAGGTTCGCTTTATTAAAACAGAGATGACATTTGATTTGTAATCTATACGGTAGTGCAACAAAGTTGTCGCCTTTCTACTGTGGATTGGCGACGATTACGCTCACGTGATCGCATCATACGGCAGCGATCGTTAGTTGATGTACGCTATGTTTTTTTGACTGTCTATTTTAAAAGCAGATCTGCCTGGTAAAATTGCTGTACATTCTGACTTAATGCCATGTTTGTTTCCTATTCTCAGCGGATTCCCTTTTTGCAGAAGGAATCCAAAAAGCCGGCTGTCTTCTCTTCACCATCAGCCCCAGATAGCTCTCCTCATGTGTCGGGTTCTAGTGGTAGCAGTGGTACTGTACAGTCACCAGCTGTGAACGTCGCCCCGAAAAACCTTCCTGTGAATCAGTCTCCTGTGACAGTTCACGAGGTTTCCAAATCTCCTGAACCTACCCGACTTTCCCAAGGTACTTTCTCTCGGATTCTTTATGCCTTCTGTTTGCCTGATGGTACGCCAATTTACCATTTGTTTCTGTGAGCTATGCAACCAGACTAGTTTCAGACGGTTGGACTGTTAAGTTCCCTTCATTGTTTTTGTTGCAACCTGTTAGCAACAATTCATTCGTCATGTTTTAACACAGCTGCAGCCAAAAGCAGCTTATCACCACTTGATTTATTCAAATATTGGAGCCCATGCAAGCGTTTGCAAACAGAGAACATCATTCAAATGACAAAACGCGGCTAGCACAGCTATGTTTCCCGATTAACTACTTCTGAGGTTATTCAGATCATGCGAAATGCGAGTGTTATCAGTTGTTGTTTGTGTGTGCAGCTGCAGTTCGTGCAAATTCTTCACTTCCCTTGGTCATTCATCCTAACCCCCTTGAAACCTCCCTAAGCGTGAACCACTTGATGCTGCCAGCCATGGTTACTACGTGTGCTACTACCCCCGCACATCAGCACCTCCCTCCATTAGATTGCAACCTGTGAGATATATGCTGATTTTTGCAACTTGGATTATTGTATTTTTTTTTAACCATAGTGTTCCGCAAAAAGGTATTGCAAAACACACGACGAAACTCAATTATCACAATGAATAAATTAAAAATTGCTATCGAATGCAAGCATTGTTTATAGAACAGGAATCTCCTAGAACTAGTTAACCTTAATTCATTGTCAGATGGCACTGCGTTTAACTTCAACCAAAATTTGGGGCAACAGACAAGCATCTTGAGGACAGTATTCTCGTAATTCGAAAAAACGCTCATAATTTTCACTTTACAACTATGGTAAACTGTCGCCGTTCTTTTCTGATGGTTATCTGGTCTTTAGGCAACAATGTCAGTTAGTGATATATTGTCGTCTACGTGGTAATGGTAGACAAGAGAAGATTTGCGGTCATACAACATGGCTTTGGAGCAAATGAATACTGAATGGAGGGTGATTTTTTCAGCCCTTTCATATGTAAAATACGATAACCTAATCTGTTTGAAACCAAGTGAATTCACAAAATGACTGGATGCATTTGACATCCGAGTCGAATGACATTATAGATTGCTTAGGAGCAGTATTACCTCTAGTGTAATCATACTTATATAAGTTATATCTGTAGTTAATGTTTTGTGCGTATGATGTTAACTGTCGTAGATCTACGCATTTGAGTTTAGAAACTCTGATTGCTGATACACACTCTCTCGGGAACCCAAAACGTCACTTCTCTGGCATTACGTCTTAGCTTTTGTGCGAGTGTCATGCCGTGAAGAAAGTGGAAAACTTATTTGTTCATTCATTCAGTCAAACTTCTCGAGGTAACTGGTAAGTGGTCGACATTCAAGCCGTCTGACTATGGGTAGCATTAGAAATCCAACCAGTTCTTTTCATAGATTCATCAACCCAGTGGTCGAGAACTAACGCGCAAACGTCGACCGCGAACATTACCAGCTGAAAAACAAAGGTACATTAGTGATGCTAACACAAGTTAAAACCTTACCGCACAGTAAACTGGAATTCTGGTCGAAACACCGTGCATGCACGACCGGCTGATTGTTGGGCTTAATTAGATTTTAGAAATCCGGTTTCAATGCATAATTTTTCGCCATGGAATATGTCTACCTTTGTATGATTGGTTCAATTTTCCAAGTAATCTGCATTGTAGTTTTCTTGCTAAGTTGTTTCTGCTAGCTACATATAGAATCACTATGTTGTCGGGACCTTCCCAAAACGCAGTTTGTGTAATTTACTAATAGCATCTATGCATCCCAAATTGAGGGTTCCTGTGTTGCCAGTTTTCCGTAGTGAGAGAGTATTCGTAAGATGGAAACTAAGCAACTTATACTGAAATGTTTTGCCTCTCTGGATATATTTTTTAATATTTCGGTAATCGGATAAAACAAAGTGATGTTATCATTCACCCTTATCGTCTACCCACTGCTGAACACTGTTGATAAACGGAAACCTTGTTTCGACAAATTATCCTATCCGAGACGAATTGCCGTACTAATATTATCGTTGTATTCTGGCACATTATATAATTTTCTCCTTTAACTGGGATTCAACGTGCAACCTTCATGACCAGGCGAAACTCAAAAATGTTTTTTTAACAGGGTTCAGGTTGTTAGTAGACTCTCTTTTTTTTCCGGCGTATTTCATATATGGATCCAACTTCAATCGCTTATTCGTTGTGAAGTTGGCTATTGATGTGCGAATCGACTTATCGCTCTCGGTCTCCTGTTTTCCTCTCTTTAACATCTACATCATCTGTGAGCTGGGAGTTTGCGTCTAGTTCAGTCGAGCACTTAAACCGTAAAAGCCACCCGAGTTCAAATTTGTGAGATAGGGTTCTCAGTACAGTTTATCTTGCTATCAGTTTATCGGAACACGCTCCTAAATCGGTTAGCATTCATGTTATCTTGGTTTCTTTTTCTTTTGCAGCTCTAGTCTATCAACCCTCTTTAACGTTGGTTCCAGAAACTCCATCCGAAGAAAGTGATGAGCCTGCTTCTCTCGGGTGTGTATGTGTGCATTTTAATGTAAATCGCTTCGTTAATGCCATAATCTTTTTTGTTCTACCTATCCTGGGCCATTTTTTCTTACATTCTATCGTCAGCAACATCCACCGACAACAGTACCCCATTGGCTGATATTGGAGCTTAGTTGTTACGCCCGTGCTAAAGGACAGAAAGCAAATTCCAGTTGAAGATAACAGAATGAGAAAGAATAAAACTTAGTACACAGAAAACCTATGTTTTAACCAAAACGTTCAGCACCAAAGTACAACGACTGTATGTTGCAAATAGAAGTACGTGACTGGAGACGTTAGGTGAGATGGCGGCTAACCGAGCTCAGTGGCGTGAATGTTGTCGTTGTTTGTCCGAGTTGTCTGTGAAGTGAGTGCGTTTATGATGCGGGGCAGTGAAAGCCGTAAGGAAGCTGTCTTGCTGATGACGCCTTACTTTCACTTACAGCTCGGTTGTTTGTTTGCAAGGTGTAGGCGCCTTGATGTTGTATTTTGAATATAGACGTATCTATTTTAGTAGTTAAGTCCACAACCCCTCCCCTCCTCTGTTTTTTTCCTATATAGATTTCTTTTTTCCCTATGTTCTTCTTCATGGTTGTGTGGCAGTTAAGCACCGGTATGAACCACTGATGTATTACTATGGTCTGTGATGAAGATGATTTCGAATGATGGTAGCTTTCTCTTCATCAGCGGTCTATCTATACCAATGGTTGTCACATTTCTGAGATTCTGATTCAACTCCCGCTGTTTCTTATTGTCAATTCAGTTTTGTTACATTCGGACCAATATTAAAATCGGAGCTGTCACGTGCGGTATTCACTGCGCACAATACGAAATAGAAGTCGCAATGTTTTTGATTTTCGTGGATTCAGGATTGACTCACTGCGACTCGGCAGATTGCGTACGTTACTGTAACTTGAACGTATTTACTCGAAAGGTTAACACCATGCGTTGTTCAGTCCTAACCTTTGGTCTCACAAGTGGCGACGTCCGTAGCGTCTATCATTCCCATTGCTGGTTTGCTATGGGACCTGCAAAACTAATTTTTCTCGTTGGGAGGTATTTTTGAAAACACTATGGAAACCTCTTCTAGACCACTCCCGTCGGTCCGTGCACCTCATCATCGTTTTTCGGAGAGCAAGTGATACGATGTTTTGGTTTATTAGGACGTCAGCACTTTTAAGTGGACCGTCCGAGTACCTGATCACAATCTGCTAATCTTAATCAACTTCACTAAGACCCGGAGGCATATTGGGGCGCAATCCTTCTTGGTTGAAAAGTAATTTTTCCTGAGTGTTAATCGTAAACAGTTTTTCACATGGTGTAACATCATTTGGGGTTGACAACATGATGGGGTCATGCTACTTTACCGATACGGGAATATAGCGTTTACCGGCCGCAAGTTATTTTTCATGTAGGAGTCGAACATATTTGAAGACGTCACTAAGTCACCTCTGTGTCAGACTGGTGCAGCCAATATGAAACTGATCAGACGAGCATGTTTGGTGATGAGAAGTGATGGCAAACGATGCGACTAAACCAATAAGCGGTCTATTTGAGATAAAAACGTGTATTTACACGAAGCATTAAGTCCCCGCGATCGGTATGAAACGTTGAAACGCACTGTTACGATCATGACGGACTTTACCATCCTGTAAATGGTTTAGGCTTCGTTCTTTTAGGTTGAGGGCATGTGACCGCTAAATATTATGCCATGCCTGCTTGGGGCTCCGAGTGTTATTGGCGGCCGTTGTCATTAAATGGATTAGTTGTGTAGTCCCCTTGACTGATCTGGTTTGGCTCGTTTTCGTTAATCCAGTTGGCGCTCGGTTATCGTCAAGGTGTCCCACTTGACTTATCGTTCCTCGTTTTCTGACTGATGACGCACTCTTCTTGTCTAACTCAAGCCACAATTGTTGGTCACTTTGTAGTGCCATTCATGGACACCTCTGTTTCCCGACTGAGGATTTTGTCACGAGTTTGGCTATTCGTTTGTTTTAGTTGTCATATTTTCTAGTCCCAGATTATTCGTTTGTCTGTCATCCCTTCTAATCTATACATGCTTTCTTCTGAATGTTGCTAGTAATGCTTGCGCGATTGTGCCCGAATCCACATCAGCCTCCATGAGTGGTCGTGCCACTCCTACAGACGATGGAACTCAGTCATCCGGCCCCGGCGAGTCGACTGTGGTTCCAGAACCCGTTTCCGCAATTACGGAAGTTTCTCCCGCGAAGGCTGTAGGTGAGTGTTATTTTATCCTATGCGTTCTAGTAGCCTAGTCTTACGCACGGTCTGGGCTGGATATATATATATATATATATATATATATATATATATATATATATATATATATATATATATATAAAATAGCAGAAGACTATACGTGGATATATATATAGTGATATCGGTAGTGGTTCTACAAATTCAATAATAAACAATGTAAATATACAGTAACTTACGACCAGGTTTACAAACGCATATAACAGTGCAGCGGAAACGTGATAAAGCGTCCAGTTAATTCCAGCGGTAAAATATGTAGTGCGTTACTGTTACTCATATAAAAAATGAGGTACACTGTGTTAAGAATCGAATATAAGTAGGAAAATCGGATACAGTTCCATTGTTTACGGCCGATATAGAGTTTATGGAAATGAAATAAATGTTGACGTATCAAACGGTTAGGAGTAAGAGCGAGTATTGCAAACGGACGAGTCACGTTGAATTCGGAAATAAGGCATACTACTGTAAACATGTGAGTAGAGTAACGATATAGAGTTTATGGAAATGAAATAAATGTTGACGTATCAAACGGTTAGGAGTAAGAACGAGTATTGCAAACGGACGAGTCACGTTGAATTCGGAAATAAGGCATACTACTGTAAACATGTGAGTAGAGTAACGTTGAATGTGAAATTGGATTTCACACTCTTGCGACAATCGCAGAACCGGCGGTATTCTCTTCGTTCGGCGTTTCTTGTAGGCAACCAATCTGCTAAACGTCTCTTCTGAATCTTCCTTTTTCTTCCGTATAACTGCTTGTCTCATCTGTCCGTCATGCCCTCTTCTGGCTCTTCTACTATGTCCTTTTGCCGCAGACCTCTTGAAGTGCGAATATCGGTGATCAAGCTAGGTCCCCTATCTTGTCGTCTAGTTGGTTTTTGCCACTTCTGCCGGTCCTGTAATACCGGCAAAGGAATGGAATGTTTCGCATCATATGGTAGTGGAGACCAGTCCAACCTTCCTCCGACTCGTACGATGCCACTTCCGAAAAAGGGAGACAACTTTCTCAGGATGCTCGCTGGAGGTTTAAGGCATCTACTGAACCTTTTTACTGTACGGTTTCTAATCGTTTCAATTTCATTTCAGACTTTCTCTGAAGTGACATCAACCTCTGGGAAGTGACTAGATAGTTGTTAGGCAATACTTGGCAACCGTACCTCCACGGTAAGTTTATCCATACTGAAGGACCGCGTTTGTCCTTAAATAATTTCGTCCGCCCTAGCACTGTCCACCTTGTATTCTTGGCCACCCAGTAGGTGTACACAGAACGTGTGTGGTAAGTGCTTGTCAGCCATACATCAACGTGTCCGAACCACTTCAACCGACGAAACGAAACTGTTTTCGTAAAGAGAGACTACCTGTTCTCAGTAGTCAAGTTTCGTAACTATGACGCGTTACCGTCACTTGGCCAGGGATGCCAGAAAGTCTCGGGTTATCAACCGCCCACCAGGCTTTGGGTATATTCTGGACGATTTCCTTCCTTACACCATCGCCGATTGTGATATAACTCTTATGGCTTCCAGCCAAATCCAGACAGCCACCACCCGGAAAGACTATAATTCGCCAGTCGGGGAGCGGTACTTTGTACTCTGACGGCATAAGGCATATACCGTATCATTATACCCAATTGCCAAGCGGTCTAACGCTTTCTAGACTTCCTATCCATAGTTACCGTGTTGGACGATATGCTCGGCATAGTCAGTTGTTCAGGTTCTTGAGGAAAATTTCACGTTTACTAAATGAAACCATTCACAGCTTCGCACAAACATGGTTGCTCGCGGTTTTGAGGAGAACGGGATGGTTTTGGTGCATTCCACTGCATACTACGGACAACTACAGTCTGTCTTACTTCATATGCCTATCTGGGATATTATCCTAATGTAATGGATACGTAATTCCACGGTCCCCATTCTGTAACTTGTTATTCCGGAGAACATCTTCACTACCAAAATCGTAGATTGTCCCCGTCTTCAAGAGCATAACTAGCATGGCATTATTCAAGCAGTGGATGGAGGGTTAGGGTTTGATTCGGTTTTGATCGCAGTAGAAGTAGTCCATCGATGAGTTCTGTTTGATAGCTGTCTTTTGTAGTCAAATCGAACAGTATATTCGCTTCTAGACATTTGAACTTGCTTTGTCAGATGACCATCGAAACGTCTAGTCACTTGGACACATCAACGTGTAGTCAGAGTCTAAGCAGACTGACCGGTTCGAACAGTTAGATCACGTGCAACCCCGTCATCTATAGATAATTGTTATGTGGTCATATTTGGATGAAAGCTTGGGCTGGCGCGGTACAGACGATGGACTGTGCACAAACTAGGAACCCTAGTTCCATTGACCGAGCGAAGACTGTCGTGTCCCAGCCGGTTCGTTTCTCGCAACAGACGACCGATTCGGACATTTCAATTCCCGAGTATGTTCACAACGTCAGCTTTGGGTGCTAGAGGAAGAATGCAATGAAGTGATTAATATAACTGGTTTTTTGATATAATCGGGGTTTTATTCTGTCGGAACTTACGGAGGTACGACTGACAGCGCACAAATCGTTGCGTAACCTGCTTATTGTGCGTATACTCTCAAGTCTGACTGCACCACGTTCACTGTCAACTGGGACGCAGTTCAACAAAGTGAGTATGTTGCTTAGAATGATATTAGTATGATATTGGCATCCGCATCAGGTCCCCCGGAAAAGCGCGGATGAATGTTTGCGCTTGGAGTTTATTAAGACATCAGTAGGATTAAAGAGTTAGAGCTCGAATGTGTTTGCGAGGAGCAGCTTAGTTCATTTGCGGGGTTTATTGGGATACCGACTAATTCTGCCTGTTGTCCTGCACACTGTAGTGTATACTTATCAAAAATCTCTAGTTTAAAAGGTTGGGGATGAACAGCGGTGATGAGGTTGGCATGGCTGGATGCGTTTACAAAGTTACGGTGCCAAAAAGGACAGTGTTTACACTTTAACTGTCTTTAGAGTCGTCTTGGTGAACAGCGTCGTATACACCAACATTCAGAACACTCCTTCCGGTATTTAGGACGGCATTTGGACATTCAGTGACGTGCCGAAGAAAATTAGTCAGACATTGAAGGTTACTAGTAGTGTGAGTGAAGGTACTGAGTCCACTCGGTAAATCGCCGGGATGGTCATATTTGACGGCGTAAGATTGTTCGTTGGTTATGCTTGGTTCATGGTTCTGGTTGTCGCTGTGTCCTAATTAAAGTGTTGACCTGAAGGACCTCATCTCGAAACTTTGACCAGGGATCTCATTTGCAGTAATGCGAAGCGGAACATGACGTTTGCAATCCACTGGGAACTGACGACCGGTGCTTCAGCTGTTGGGCGTTTCACCTTCTGTTCAGTCGTCCAGCGTGTCTGGTGCACTGTTAGCATCAGATTGTCATTCGTCAGACCTACTGGTCTGCTCCGCGTGGGTATCTCTATTGATGTAATCAACTCAATGGGCGGTCGAGATGTGCAAGCCGTTGCATCCAAGCAAGGCCTGATATCTTCGTAACCAGATCACATGTACAAAATACAACTAAACCTATTTTCTCAAATTATGTGACTGACCATTCTATTTCCCTGTTGGATTATAAGTAGTATGTGGTTGTTGGTGACTGAAAATAAGACTGAAGCTACTGAAACTTGCACCTATCTTTAAAGAGTTATCCTCATCTAGATCAACTCCAGTGTACGGTCGCCTGACGTTGCAGCATATAACTCAGATGTCAAAGATATTAAGGTCTATGATAATCCATATTTGCTTTCAGTCGCACGAGTCGTACACAATCAGCCGATGAACAACATAGGTTTTCAGTCTGTTATTTCGCAGCGAAGTACAACTAAGTTTTTTTCACTCAAACCTTAGTATCGTATTTTTGGGTTTGGAGCGGCTTCTTTTAATCGGAAGCCTCCGTATGTCCTTTTGGGTATGGAATCCAAACCATGAAGATATGGGACTGGATTTTCCAACAGTTTGAACGACAGTTATAATAACCTTTTTCCCCATATCAACAACTCAGTTCACACTGGTTGTAGCTTGCCTACTTATTTGTGCTGTGAATGGACATTCAAATTTATTTTTGTGACATGATTTTAAAGACTTAATGAGGTATGTTAAACATACTAAAAACTCCATTTGTAGCTCGTGGTCTTGAAGATCCCAAAACTTTGTTAAGACGCCATGCCTATCGGTTATCACAAAGTCTGCTGCTTGGTCCTCTTGCAGCTCTGGCTAATTGGTCAATCGAAAAATTTGGAAGTAGGCAAAGAGTAATAATTCACAAATCACGCGTTTTCGGTGGATATTGTTCTTCAGGTTGATGTCGTTGTATCCCAGAAGTGACATGTGTCTATCAGTAGAACTTAGTGACTTCACTGTTGCCGTTGTGTAACTAATTGAGTTCACGGAATGGATCAGGGTGTCTTGCATATGCCATCTTTCTGGAACGTAGCAACCTTTCGTTTGTTTTGAAGATACATATACGTCCATTTTGGCTATCTGCTCATCATTAAATTACATCCGTCGGTGTTTATTGACTAAAACAGACTCTTCTATGGTTACACTGCACTTACGACTGGTATTCAACCGTTAACCAATTGACATCAATAATAAAAGTAGAGTTGTTTGAAGAGCGCGTTGGTATTGATTTCAACAAAAGTGGATGTGTGTGAGTCTCACTTTACACATTTTCGTTATTCCGTTCGTCGTGATTTGCCGTCAACCCTGTGGTTCGCTAGCTTTGTGAATATGCACATCATGGTCAAGAAAGTGTGTTCAGGTTCTTCTCACTGAAGAGTAATATGGCTGGTTTTTAATTTTGAAGAGGTATAATTGCGAAAAATCTAGGCTTTCGTTGGACACAAACCGGTGGCAGGTTCAACATACCCTTACGCGGCAAGTGCCCTACTGATTGGGCTGGGAAGTCACGTTCAAGCTCAGCAGTGTTATGTTTATACTCGGTTACTTATGCATTCCACCTCGTGATGTCAGATCGACCATATTTTAACATCTATGCTACCTTTTGTTACCGACCAGTGTTACAATTTGACCTAGCTGCTTGCATGTGAACAT